>WYDF02071808.1:0-11427 GCA_009867245.2 Adranes taylori
GGTTAAGCCTGTTTGCAAATTTAATCAAGTGGTCATAGAGATTATTAAGATATTCTAAGAAACCGTATTATTTTATCTATATTGGAAACCGTTAAGTACGACCCTCATACAGATTTTAAAATATATATTTTATTGTTCAAAATTGGCTCAGCATATTCGGGCAGTTAAACTGAGGTTCCCTTGGTATTTTATACGATGGTAATTTTTTTATTTTTCTAAAAATATTTGATAAAAACAATGTTCAAGAATGAACAGTCAAAATATATTCATATATTTTTATTTTATATTAATTAGTAAATTTACTGCACATCAATGTGAGTATAGCATTTAAGCATCAAGAAAGGAAGTATTTTGTGGATGAGACCCTCATGCTCCAAGATACTACCACTTAAAGCTGGTACTATATACATCAAATACTATATAAAAAACAATGCTATATTAGTGGATATCTAGTGGATATCTAGTGGATATCTAGAGAGACGCAACTTTCGTGTTGTTGCCTTTCGATGGCTACGAGAACCCAATAGCGCTATTCCAAAGCTTTAATTCTGAAATAAGACCTAGTCAATTTCTTTTGGTCAGCGAGAATGGTCGCAGAATTGTTGATCTGATCTTAAAGCGTTATAATAAAGTTTAAAATATTCAAACAACATATTAAATCTACGAAAATAAAATAAGTAAATTAAAATTATACCAAATAAAATTCAACGAAACAAATAAAAGGTTAAGCATCAGATGACTCCTCTTCTGCTGAATCTTTCGATTCCCAATTAATTATCATTTTCTTCTACTTTTATTCTCGTATTATTTTCCCATTATCCTTGACATCGATGCAGGATATGGAGAGTCACACGAAAAAAAGATGTTGCCTAGAACGATGACATGCCAATGCCAATTTCGGTACTTCGGCAGAGGCCAAATTCATTTTGTCAACGCAAATTATTAGTCAATATCCTCAGCATCATTAGTCATCAACAAAAAACCAATTATCATAACGATTAAATGCATTTCTACACCGGCGCACATATCTACAAAAATCGTACTATGAGCGCGCAACGACAATATTCTACACCTGCCAATGCTCGATTAGACTTCATCCACGAATCATTATTCAATTATCGATTATTATTCAATAATTGTTCGAATCATTATTCGATTATTATTCAACCAGGAATCATTTATTTAATCCAGTCAACTTCAATGCCGTTGGTACAGAGCAGAAGTTCATTCCAGGCCCGTACTCATAGATGAATAAATCAAATACAATATAATATATACAATCATATTTAGTTCGTCACGCTTTATTTGCTTTATTATTTTGAATGAAAGAAGAGAAATGGATCAGCCTAACAAATTTTGAATTATATTTAGAATCAACATTATTGTCATTCATTTAAAAATCGCGCTTCGAGACATATTTTGCAGTTATAAATACAAGAACAATAAACCAAACTATTTAAACTTGTTATTGTCTTTCTGTGTTTATAAGATAAGTAAGAAACTACGTACTTTATTATACAAATTTGAGCAAACGAATTCCTGACCCAACTCTGAATCTCATGCCAGAGCAAATTATGTTAAACAAGCAGAATAAACTAAAAAAGCAGTATAAACAAATTACGATCCTGCTTTGAGTAATTCTATAGTAAGTAAACCCATAACATAACTATAATTATTTGATTTTAGAATCTTTTTCCTTTTGTATGAAATTTGACTTAGGAAAGGTAAAGAAACGAAAACCTCTTCATTTGTATTATTTAAATGTGTGGTGTAATTGATAAAATCTTATTCCGTTTCTTGACAAATTTTTTCTTTATTAATTCAATTGGGAACTCGTTATTAACGGCAATCTGTAAAATTGTCTTTAGTTGTAGTCTGAAGTTCTCTTCTGATAAAGGAATAGTAAATAATCTATATAACATAGCATTGAAAAAACATAGGATTGAAAAAAACAATGAAAGCTGCGAAAATTTATAGCATGATCAGTGTGAGTCGGCTTCCTGGATATTTTGTAATCAAGTGTAGTGTCTAATCTAATAATTGTTAAATCTAAAAAATTTATCGACCTATCTTTCTCTAATTCATATGTAAATTTTATATTATGATTTTATGAGTTCAAATAATCCAAAAGATGAATAAAGTCCTCCTCGTTCGCGTCTTCCAAATTGCAAAATATGTCATCTACATATCTCCCCCAATATTTGATTTTGTTTTGGATTAAGTCATTCGATTAAAAAAAATGTTTCTGAAAATTATTCATGTATATTTCACCTAGTAGTGGAGATAAATTGTTGTCCATGGCAAGATCATTGAGTTGAGAATAAATTTCGTTATTAAATAGAAAAAAGTCCTGTTTTAGACAGATTTCTATCAACGCCTCGATTAATTCGTCCTCTATTTCGGAATCAATTAAAAGAGTTTTAACCAATTCAATACATTCAGATTTTGGAATTAAAGATTTGTAATTTCAAAGGAAATGAGTAATGACTTTTCAATGAGTGTATTTTGTATCGTTAATAAAATGAGATGAATTATTAAGCCTAAAATTACCTTGTAAATCTATGTTCTTTCAGTTTTTTATCTAAAAAAACAGGCTAGTTTATGTGCTGGATAACCTGAAAACGAAATTACCGGACGTACTGGTAAATCAATATCTTTATGAATCTTCGAAGTGAATACATACGAGGTGTTATGGCTTTAATACTTTTTACATAAAGTCAAGCGGTCGTATTTCTTAATTGTTGTTTTCAATTCTGTACCATATCTATTCACTATAGCCTGATTTATTTTTATGAAATTTTTGTCGTATAAAAAACCAATTGTTTTCTTAATATAATCTGATTTATTCATAATTATACAAATCAAGTTATTAGATCTACATTTATATCTAATATTTTTAATAACTGAACAATATATGTCCTCTCCTTTGTTTATTTTTTCATTACTTCAAATAAAATTACTTAAAATGCTACAAGAATTTTATCTCAGAAAGTTTCGATCTTTTTATCTGTTTTTTCTATAATAAATTCTGACGAGTTTGCAATTTTTTAAACGAATATGAAAGAACAAATTTTTGCCCCAAATCCAAAAGTTTATATTCTTCATTAGAAAATTTTACATTCGTAATATTCATTGTTCTTTTATGAAACTTATGTATTTGTTCATAAATAAGCTCACTGGCCCATATTTTTTCTTAAACAAATTGCAGCAATATTTACATATTGCGTGGACTCACCGCCCTCATGCCTCCGCTGCGGGGTTAAGTAGATAAATAAATCTATATAAATCATACTAACGGTATAGTGTGATTTTAGTAGATGATTTAGTGTTTAAAGTGTTTTATGGAAGATACTTTTAAATAAGTTATGACTCGTAATTTTCGGCATGTATCCTTAAAGCACATCCAAGAGTTGTTATAAATTCAGGGAACATTTGTTTAAAAAGATATCCTAATAGGCCCTATGTTCTATTTTTTGGAAATTTTGTTTTCTATGTAATTAAATCCTAATATAACAAGAATGTAAAATTTCTCATAACATGTAGATTATAGGAAGATAATTTGAAAGGAGTCACATTGCCTTACATGCATCTAAACACTTAACCTTCAAGAAACAAATTGCTTAGCCAATAGAATTTTAAAACCACAAATCTCGAATAACAAAGTTATATAGCTGCTGCATGGAACCTATCATTATGCCATAGAACGGGAGATGAACATAACTCCGAAATACGAGAATAAGAGAGAGAGAGAGAGAGAGTAAAGGTACGATCCAAACAAATTAGAAGTGGCTATGGTATAAATTTAAAAATGGCCGAAATCTGCTGATCAGCAAGAACTATGTTAGAAACTTGGCGCACAATGGTATGCATACAGGTCAGCTTCATAGACACGATCTACGGTGTGCGTATTAATTTTTGATGAATTGTAATTTGGATTTGTCAGTTTTGTCAGATGTATCATGATTTCGATCTCCCATATTTCGAGATTGTTTTTACATAACGTTAAATGACTTTTATAGAATCAGTTATTTTGAAAAGAGAACATAAACTCAAAATTAAGTTTATGAGGCCGTGTTTTAAATTTCTGAGGATTTGAAGACAGATTTGAAACTGATAGGCATCTAATTTTGAAAAACGGTGTTAGTACTGAACAATATTATTTAAATTACAAATCTCATATTTTCATCATTTTATATCATGACATCAAATGATTTAGCTCAAAAAAGAAAACTTGGTATGTTTATTAATGGTACGCTTTAATCATTTCACAGAACACATTTACGTATGTCCTAAATCACGAGGGTTCATGATTTTTTGCGCAAATTGGAAGGCACGACCCTGTTGGCATTAAAAATTTTATGAAATGCCCCCAAATTATCACGTACTTCTGAATGCGTTCACACTAATAGACGTATCTGAGTACATACATACTGTTCCTTTTCTTAGTTTTATGGCTTTCGTAATATTGTATTGTTCTAAAAGTTTTATGTGCATCTGTGAAAAAGGAGATATATAAGGCGTTTCTGTGCGAAATGAACCACATTGAGTCATGAACTATCGTGGGCCAGTCTAGTACATATAGATGTATATGAAAGATATAGGATTCGTGTTTTGACTTCTTTTTGAATTTTACCTTTGTACGTGTCTTATAATTACATCACTGCTATCCGCTTATACGTAATTTAAAGAGAGGTTAATATGAAACAATTTACAACATCCAGGCAATTATATGTTAGGTGAAGGAGAGGACGAAGAAGAGGTAGAAGACATAACAGTGGAGGAGGTGACAAAAGTAATAAGAGAAATGAAGAAGGGTAAAGCGGCTGGGACAGATAAAATTCCATTGGATGTGTGGGGTAATATGAATGAGAGTGGGATAAAGGCACTTGTAATGAAATTAAAAGAAATATGGAATGGTAGGAAAGAGATTCCGCAAGAGTTGAGGGAGGGATAAATAGTGCCTGTTTCTAAAAAGGTAATGGGATAGAACCAGAGAACGACAGGGGTATCACCATCTTGATATATATAGGCTGTTTATCAGGATTGTGAATAAGAGGATTATGGAATGTATGAAAGAAAAAGACATAGTTGGAAAAACGCAAAATGGGTACGTGAGGGGGAGAGGAGTGATAGATAACATCGTTGTGTTAAATTATGGAATAAATAAGGAAGTCTCACAAGGAAAATATATTTAACGTTTCTTCATTTAAAAGCAGCATATGATGACGTTCAGAGGGATATGTTGTGGAGAAGGATGAAAAAAGTGGGTATATCTGAGAAATTAACTATGATGGTGAAAGGATTGTATGAAGAAACGAAAGAGAGAGCGAGGGTGGGTAAGAATGTGTCAGAGTGAATCGACATAAAGAATGGAGTAAGGCAGGGTTGTCTTTTGAGTGGAATGTTATTCAACATATACTTGGCGGATTTGAAAGAGATTTTAATAAGAGATTTTAATAGAATTTAAGAGATTTAAGAAAGAGATTTTAATAAAAGGACAAGTAGTGGGAATGGTGATAGCAAAAGATAAAATATGAACATTAGGATATGCGGTTGACATTGTGTGCATGGCGGAAACGAAACATGAGATGAATGAAATAATTGAGAGAGTAAAAAATTATATGAACAAAAAGGGCTGAGTATAAATACCGAAAAAAAATGAGAGTTACGGTATGCAAGTAAAGGCGAAGGGATAAAGGATAAGTTGTTCTTGGATGGAAGGGAAATAGAGAATGTCAGATATTTCAAATATTTAGGATATATGTTGAGCTACAATGGAAGTAGCAATGAACACGTAAAAATGGTGGTTTAGAAGGCAAAAGCCACGATGGAGAGGTTGAGGTTCGTGTGGGCGAGAAAATTTCAGAAGTATATTGTTATACAGGACGGAGGTGTAGGGTGTAAAAGAGAGACTGGAAATTGAAGGAGTAATTGTTGGAGTGCTTAAGAGAACTATAGGGCCAGAAGATCGAAGCCAGCGGAGATAGTAAAGGAATGAGTGTTGGCAGTTTAAATGTTGAAACAAGGCAATACAACATGGCAAAATTTGCAAGATATGAAAGGAAAGTAATGGGGGCTGGAAGTGACAGAATGGTAAAGAAAGTGTTATAGAAAATCTGGGAAGATGAAAAGAATGGAGTGAACACAAGTGAATGGGAAAAAGATAGAAAGTGTGCATATGAAAGAATAGGGTGGTCGAGTGATAGATGGTTTGAGAAACTGTCGGATGCGAAAGAAAGTATGACTGAAGTGGAAATAAGAATGAATGACATAGAAATGCAAGAAAGATTGATGAAAATAAGAGACGGTAGATATAATAGGAAATAGATACCACAAATATGGAGTGCATACCAGATTACATGAAAGCAGAGATTAAAATGAAAGAAAAGAGAATGGTCGCAAGGTTTAGGTGCTGGAGCGAGGAAAGAGGAAATAGGCTCTGGATGCAAAAGGTTAAAAGGTTGTATAGGATATGTGGTATGAGTGAAGAAAATTGGGAGCACTGGGTGAATGAGTGCACAGTAATTGAATGGAGCGATATGGAAAGAGGATTGGCGAGAAATGTATGGTTGTGTTTAGAAGGGGGGTACGGAAGGAAAAATCATTATGGAAAATTATAGAGGAAAATAAGAAGAAAATGTAAGGGAGGAATAGAAATGAGATGGGGGTCATTGAAAAAGTATATCCGCATTCTTCCTCTATAGATCCCCATTCTGGGTTATATAGAAGTTGAATTGTTTTTATTAAAGTATTATATTATTTTAAAATGTAAAGATGTATAATGTAATTAGTAATGGTATGTAATTTTGTATTGAAAGTAGTAATTAATTTGATGCCAATAAAGGTTTCTATTATAATATATTATGTACAACAGCAAGAAATTTTTCAAAAATATTTTTTGTTGGAGAAAACTTTACAAGAAGTTCGTATTTTTTAATGTCAGAATGTGTAAGGGTGTGTATGTTCCAGCATTTCTTCTAAACTTCAGGACTTTGGAATCAAAATGGTACGCAGGTGCACACGATTTTTGCGTTGTTTTCCTTTTCTGACGTAATAAGCTATAATGTTGCACGCTTATCGTCTTGTGTGTATTGTGCATCTAATTGGAATAGCTCAGTTTCAAATAGATCGCGTCGCTGCCACATTTTAAATTTTAAAACCTTTTGAATATTTCTCAGAAACTAAAAGATACGACATTAAAATGAACTTTATTGTATGGACCCTAAAGCTCTTTCGATTATATTTGAAACATTTAATTCCATAAACACAATTCAACATGTATACATGGTTCTATTTAGACAAACTTTGAGCTCCATGTTCTCAACCAGACGAACAATTACTTGATAATCTTTTAAGTCGAAAATTCCTTTAATACTAAAGCGATTTAGCGAGTATAAAAAAACGGACACGTAAACTTCTGAGTAAATGGTTAAAAGTTTTATGTGCATCTGCGAGAAAGGAGGTACAGAAGGCGTGTCGTAGTAAAATGGACCACACTGAGAGTCATGAACTACTACGGTTCATAATTATATGAAAAATATAGGATTCCTCTTTTTGACTTTTTTTTTTAATTTAACCTTAGTACGTCTCTTATAATTATATCACTGCAATCCGTTATAAGTACGTAATTTAAATAGAGATTAATAAGAAATAATTAACACCAAGAAAATTTTCACAAAAAAAAGTTTTTTGCTGCACACTACTGGATCGATCGGAATCAAATTGATACGCAGGTGCACACGATTTTTGCGCTCAGATGTTGTTTTCATTTTTGCGACGTAATAGAGACTTTCAATACAAAAGTCACAAGTAGCCTTTTGTATTGTCAATTTAATGAAATTAGTTCCTATTCTCTATCTCAAACAGAGCCCGATTTTAAACTTAAAAAGTTTTTAAATGTTTCATAAAAACTGTAAAAGAAACGACATTTAAATAAACTTCATTGTATAGACTACCTAAAGCTCCTCCGATTTTATTTGAAACACTTTTCTATTATTACAATTTAACATGTATGCAGGTTAAATTGTTCTTCTGTACACAAATTTTGAGTTCCATGTTCTCGAAAACCAGACAAAGAATTTCTTTGAAATTTCCATAGTTAAAAGTTCTTTTAATACTAAAGCGATTTTGCGAGTTTACTGGAGGATTAAAGAAGTGGTAGCTGTTTAAATGAATATGCAAAAGAAAAAAAGAAAGTGTCTGAAAGATTAAGATAATCTATGGCAAGATGGTTCGAGAAATAAAGTGGAGATAAGAATGAATGATATAGATGTACAAAACTGATGGAGGAATGGAAGATATAATATGAAATATTTTAGTATGAATTGGGAGGGAATACCAGAGTATTTGAGAGCAGATGTAAGCATGAAAAAAAAATAAGTAATTGCGTGATTTAAATTTTGGAGTGAGAGATTATGTAGGATATGTGGAAGAGATGAGGAAAGATGGAAGCATTGGGTGAATGCACGTGCGGGACTGAATTAGCATGATGAAGAAAGCTGTTTGGCGGGGAATATAAAACTGTGTTTGACAGAAGGAATAGTGGAATAGTGGACAAAAATATTGAAGATAGAAAGACGAGGGAAGAAAATTAAGGGAAAGAGAACTAAAGTTATGAGGAATTTCCTTCTTTCGTCATGGGAGCGGAAAGTAGGAGCTATGTTGGGTTTTGGGATTTTGTTTTTAATTTGGTTTTTTTTCTATTGTAGTTGTTTTATTGACTTAATAATAGTGTTATATAAGTTTTGTTGGCAAAGTCATGCCAATACAGGTGTTTTGATTGAAGTCATAATTTAAAATCAAAATTTTTGAGTCAAATCAAATACTTTAAAGCGCCATGAATACAAAATAGGATAATAAAAAAAACGTTAATAGATGTAGTGAAAACCAGTGTCAATTCTATAAGTATCATAAATTTTGGACGTCTTCATCCAATAATAAGTATTTATTTAACTGAAACCCAAGACGAAATGGGCTGCGCAAGTGAATACAGTGAATCAAATAAAACTTGAAAATAATATTGATTTTTAGTGTTTTGCTCTAAATTTTTTATTCAACAAATTATGTTTAAATATTTTATATATCACAGAATTGTAGAAAAGCTGTTTAGATATGTGCAATATGTTGAGTAATTACTTATGACGTTTTACATTACCTACTTTTTCTGCCTGTTAATATGAAACAGAAAATATGAAACAATTAGTGTGGACGACTTGAATTGCACTTTGATTAATAATTACGTAATTACTATATAACATGTCTCTGTTGAGAGCATGTTATAAATAATAAGACAGGTGCAGACTATTGTGCGAATTATTAAGAATATTACATATACTATGAAGGTAAGAAATAATAGACCTATTGTAGAGGGTACCTAGTTGAAGGTACATAATGTATAGTGTACTTACATTGTATTTGACCGATGTTAGGTATAACGTATAGGATATTTGTTGTTATTGTCTTCCAGAAGTATATTCCACGTTAGCTAATTTATCTTCCTGGTGTGTAAAATTAATGGAAAATTTTTAGTAATATCGCCTAGGCTCCGAGGTGATTAAAGCCTGGTTAGTACCTAAAATCGGAAATTGCGAACTGCCATTCAATAGGAAATTTGTTGTTTACAGTTAGTTACACAGTTAGTTGTTAACTAAACTTACGTAGTCAGGGACTGGTTTTCTTTAGAGTTGAAGATAATGGATTAAAATTAAGCGTAGTAGTGTCTCGTCAGGAAGTAGTAGCCAACCCATTACAATTGATAACGCAATTAAGTGTTTCTTTACGGAATACAAAAGCACAAAGATCACAGATTTTCTAATAAGCAGTTTCGTTCATATGAACAGTGATGCGTATATATAGTTATGAGGCCCTAGGCACAGTGCAAGTGCTGATGCCCTATATGACAGTAATTTGCATTTTTTTTTGCATACGAGAAGTGCGAATTTGAGGGCCAGAAAATGCAGAGGCCCTAAGCCTTTTTCGCTTACTAGTATAACGCGCCACTGCATGTGAATATAGATTTTATACAATATTGAAAAACTGTGTCTTTTCAGGAGGCAAGTAAATAAAATACTGTAGTTGCGGACAGTTTCATGTCATATAAACTAATTTATAGGTGAATAGGGTTTAAATATTTTTCATCACATTACTTGAATAATATGCATCTGAAATGCTTGTATTTTTTAAATTTTTCGGCTGTAATAGTTTAATTCCATTGACGATCATATTGCATCCTTTTGGAAATCTACGTAAGAATACGTGTATTTTATAATATGAATAGGAAATACACACTTGCATATGCAAAAATAAAACTCATTGCAAATGTGAACATTGCATTTTTTCGCGTACATTATACGATCAAAATAAAAGCGTTTATTATTAATACAAAACTAGTCTATAAAATTTTCGTTTTACACTAAAACCGTTACGATCTAAATATTTTAACTATATATAGATATATATATAATAAATATATGCATAATAATAGTTTTGTTCATTAAATTTTTATATAAATTTCTAAACAATAGCTTTAATTATATGTATTACATTTGTTCATATCTAGTTTAAATAATTGCAGACATGCGAATAAAAATTGATTCACGAAGTGACTACATTAAAGTATTTTAAACGTAGTCACTGTTTACGTAACGCATTTGACAAACTCGTATTCGAAAACTAAATTCTAATAATCCTTAAATATTCTAGTAGATTTGAGTATATTAGATCCATAGGACTTCACTTAAAGTTCGATTTTATTTCCATTATAATATCACGTCCTTGGTTTCCAGAACTTCCAATTTTTCATACAATTTTTTTAGTTCTATTTGTTGCACTGCCATTGTCCAATAGTAAACATGGTATGCTCAGCTAAATCTTCTCCTTAACCCCATGTCTGGCAGAGTGCGCTCTCTATTTCTTTCGGATGGTCCGTAAATATTTTGTAAAGCATCCACGTCCGGCTAGCATTTGGGTTGTGATAGTTTAATTCGCGGTGAGAATTTTCATCCATGTCTATAAGGTTATTTAGTTATTTTGGAATCATTTTGTGCATTCGTTGACCTTTTGTATATTACCACTGTTTTCTGTTTTCCGGCATTAAGTATACAATATTCGAATGCAACGGGAACACAAAGGATATGGTTCCCGTATTTCCATATTTTTATTACATATTTTTCTTATTAGAAGTGAATGCAACATTGTGTCAAAATTTCAAATCAATCGGTCCAGTACTTTTGATTTTTGCGAACACAAATATAGAGAATTTAATTTTTATGTGTAAGATTTATATTTTTTTATTTATTTTTTTCGTTTGGAATTTTTTTTAGTTTTCAAATAACTTCTATGAAATTTATCAAACCCTCAAAAAAGTTATATGGCCCTGTTATATATATATATATATATATATATATATATATATATATATATATGTGT
>WYDF02071819.1:0-11427 GCA_009867245.2 Adranes taylori
CGAGGAACAATTTTCCGTTTTTGTCCATGAGGATGCACTCAGACAAATTTATTCATTGTTTGGTTTTAACATTTTACTGAAATAGTCAAACCAACGGAAGACAAACCTGTGCTCTTGAGTTTTAATAGTCACCATTCCCACGCCCGGAATCTGGATGTAATATCCATGGCTAGAGAGAAGTTTGTGACAACATAGTCTCCCTCCACATACAGCTCCAGCTCCAGTCTCTATATGAAACGGCAATGGGAGCACTGTAAGCCTTCTACAACTATAAATTTCGAATTTTTCTAAAAATACATCAACGTCCCATCAGTCATTCTAATATCAGTGAAATTTTTGGAAAAGCATACCTTAAAGTATAGACAGGTAAAAGGGCAGTTAAAGGTTTTGCTACTACTGGTATTTATACTGCAAGAAGGGACATTTTCAGGGAAGAAGACTTCTTGGCGTCATCTAACCTTGTTGGAGTCATCAAAAATTGAGGCAAGAATAGCTTAACGCTGGTAATACTTCTCAGGCCTCTACTACTTCAGTGATTAACACTAGCCAACGTATCCTTCCAAAGGACTTTATTCCAGTACCCCTTTTCAAAAACCGGTAGGTACCCGAGGAAGAAAAAATTAAAAAGTTAAAATAGTCACATCAACATCCAACAAAGTAGGTCTAGAGGAATCAATTACCAACATGAATGAGCGGAATAGAAACATTGCTAAGCGATAACTGTCTGGCAGAGAGCCGGGATGTTCGTCAGGAATAAAAATTATAATTAAAAAATTTGTGAAAGCTGCTACGAAAAAAGAATGCAAATCAAAAAAGCAATACAGACCAAAGAAGCAGTTGACATTAAGTTTAGTTTCAGATTAAGTCCACATCCTGAGTATTCAAGATTCTCTGTTGATGACATATCTATCTACGATAATCCCACGGAAGATACAGAATGTACTTTTTGCGGAGAAAAGTTTTTGAGAGATAAACATGGAGAAATTCCGGTCATGTGTTGTATGTGTAAGGGTTGGGCCCATGACGAAAGTTCTGCAACGGAAAAGGCGTTTGGGTTTGCGACTTAAAGTTAACGGTCCTCCACATCTAAAATAAATTATTTCCTCAACGCTTCTATATACAAGCCGATTTCGACGTACTGCCTCATTTCCTACAGGCATAAAATATTTGAGTTTACTTTCTTTACGACACTTAATTAATTTATTTTAATCTAACTAAAGTTGAGGTCCACATTAGCTTATAGGATCAATTCTAGTGACGAAACACCTAACAACTGTCTTTATATTCCTAGTTATGTCAAGTGACGCAGTAACCTGCATAAAAACTTTGCTACTCGTTTTTTGTTTTTCACCAGAACAGTACCGGATTACGCTTGTTATAGATAATTAATGACCATCTTGCACAAACTGTAATAAGTTAAAATTAAGTCAATACTTTTTTCTGTAAATTCATTCTATAGTTCTAAGGTTTAATATCAATCGGTTAGTTGTTTAATGATCTTCTTTCATTAGCCTTTTTTGTGTTTTCTTCCTTTTCCTCAAATTTTTAATTTCGTATGAAATAAAACATAGAATTTTGTAATTATTTTCTGTATTACCTCTTCAAGGAATCATCCTCGTATTGTATTTAGCACTGTTTTATATTTGTTATTCATCTTAAAATATGTACTCGTATATGTATTTGTACCAGTTAATGTAAAAATGTGGTGATAGGAGATGGGTTGTATTTTTGATATGTAAAAGTTGTAAACACTTTTCAGTAAGTCTTTTATAAAAAAGACTTTTGACATAACAATGATATAAAAATCATTTAAAATTAATCACGTTTCAATATTAATTAACTTGAAATTATAAAACTTTAATAAAATAGCAACAGAGAAACGATCACAGCGAACTGAATTGAATTCGAGTCTCTATTGAGACTACGATGCTACCCATTGAGCAACAACAACAAGGAAAGAACAGTTCTTTCCAAGCGGGCAAGAAAATGTTGCCGAAATTTATTAACACGCGCCTAATTAACCTGCTAATGAATTTTTCAGATATTTATAAGGGCGCCCGCTTTTCCCGGCCGAAAGTTTATACAAAGTAAGTCGGTGTATCTAGTCGAGTTTTCCTTAATATTTAAGCGAGTACTTAAACTTGTAAAGCGTATAGGAGGCGAATAAGAATAGTGTGGAGGGGATATGGAAAGAGTACGAGAAAAAGCAATATTCGCTATAATATTAGCTACTGAAAGCGAAAAAAGCTTTTTAGAGAGAAAGCGCGGGGCTAAGTTAAGCCTATGGTAATTTTTGTTTCGTCGTTCTTTATAATTAGAGTTACCTGCTTAAAAATAAAATATGCAATTAGAATACCGATAAAATTTATATTATATGTAAACGTGAAGTACAAAAGCAGATTTATAATAATATAATTAAGGACATACCTTTTTTAATTTACCACATGAAGATGTGGCTCGAAAATTTTACGGCTGTTTATAAGTAGTTGTAGAATATATCGTGTTTTATAGAATGTCCTGGTGATTTGTGTTGAGTTTATTAGTTGTTGAAAAGCGTTCAATGAGAGGCATTTTATCTGGAGGACAGAATTCGTGATACCTGTATTTACTGCGAAAACTATACGTAGACTTAAACCCTACCGAAATGATTTTATTTACAATTTGTATATTCCAAACATTTTGTAAATTGTTTTTATAGCCGAACAGTACACAGCCGAACAATTAAATAGAGTAACTAAAAATAGTCGAGAGAATTATAAAAATGTTAAGATGTATAATGAGATGAAAAAATTCTTCCAAAGACAGTTTTTCGTTGGAATCGCTGTTGAATATAAATTTTGAGATAGGAGTTTGTGGAAAGGATCAGTCTAAAAGGAAAAAGGAAGAGGAGTATGTGTTGCATATTAAGAAGAGAACAGAAAAAAAGACAATGGATTGAGTAAAATTATAGGCGTAGTTGAGAAAACTTATAAAGAAGAAAAGTTAGTGTGAAAGGAAGAAAGAAAAGCAAAATGAAAGATTAGGGAAGTGTTAGAAAACCTAAGGAATGGAGAAAAAATAAGGACCTAATGAAATGAATGGGGAGAATACAGTAGTATTGACCCACAGATTGTGTAAATTTTTGTGGATGAGTATGTTCAGGAAATAATGTAGATAATTTGATAGAGTTTGTAAAAATAAAACATAAGGGTGGGACTTAAAAATTAAAAATTGTTTTCTCTAGTAATTTCTGTTACAAAAAATTCTTAATTCTTTTATAACTTTCTCAAGAAACTTAATTTTTTATATTCTGTTATAGTAACATAGTAAATTGTATGTTAGCAAAATATAAAAGAATTTCTGACAATAAAAAATTTGCATGTATAAAAAATATATTGCCAAAAGAGTTTCCTTAATGATAACTAGCGGTTTATTTTTAAGCGATTTTAGCATAAGGTTTTTTATTCTCCTCTAACTGTTTTTAATAAACGTGCACTACAATGGGCAAAATTTGTATATACATATAACGTTTTTATTTAAAACGTCATCTAGGTCCTGGACACAATTTTAGTCTTTTTCTGCTTGCGCTATGGTTCAATAGGTTTGAATAACTATTGTTTCATGTATTTACGAAACTACGATGCATAACAATTAATTATCTTCGCACGGATTTCCTTTTAATACTTTTTTGAGCGGCTAGTCTAACAGACGGAACTATGTTGTGTAGCGGGCGTAATTTACAAGGAACGCAAAAAAATTACCGCTTAAAAATGAAGTAATAGATTTAAAATTAATAGTCAGATCTTAATACAAATTGGTTATGTACTATTTACCACTTATTTTATCAAAAGTATGGTAATTGAACGTATATTCAAAAAGGAAAACCATATTCATAAATTTACATTTATAACAAATAAATAATGTACAAGAGGGGGGTTAATTAATAATTTACTCTTTTGCGGCTTTGTTACTAGAGGATACTCTAGCTGCGGTGGAAGTATTACTAGATCAACGTGGGTTGAGTGAAACACACAGTTTAATGCTAACTAGATAAACCGTAAATTTACTATCAAATTATCAGTCTATATATTAATAAACTTAATAATAAATTATACGTCAAATAAATGATATATGTATAGTGTCCTTTTGTTATGCATACCTATGTATTTAGATTATTTAATCTATGGATAAACGAATTGCTATATAACAAATTATAATACATACATATTAAAGTCGTCGCACGCACTTGACCGAGAGCATCACGCATCAATCGTTCATTGCTTTTTAATTGTTTTAATATTGTTTTCGTTTTGTTTGTAATATCGCATAGATTACTTAAAACATGCATAGCTATGATTTAGCAAATTTATTATTTGACTGATTAACGAAATAAATCAAATTCTAAGGAAATTAATACAATATGAAAAATACTTATTGTTTTGTGATATGTCCATTTTTTTATGTAGGACATATTTCCTTTCGACTGTAAGTAGTTATCGGTATTAAGGAGTGACAGGAACAAGCACGTGGAATCATTTTTATAAGCACGTGGAATAATTTTTAACTTTTTTTAAATACATTTTTAAAATGTTAATTTAGTTGCGTAATGTTTAGCTGAATATCAGGATCGTATTCCAGATAATTTACATATTCTATTAGTAGTTTTGTGCAATATCATATATAATAATTCTTCTATTTGTGCGTGTAATGCCACAAATTTGAAATCTATGTTGTAAAAGTATTTGACAAGTGTCAACACAATTATTAAAGTTGTCCATGGATATATGATGTTAAAAGTTTAAATATGGCGGCAGACGATTTAAAATTGTTTGTTGTAATCGACTTCCTTCTCCACAATATATACGAAAATTACAAATGTAGCGAGTTCTAAGCCACAAACCATTCTTATAATTATTCTATGTTTTGTAAGTTTTGAAGCATTGTAACTTTTGGAACATAGACGACCTTGTATTAGAATATTGCTTTCATCTAGAAACAATTTTGTCGGTGGCTTGTAAACTTCTTGAAATTTAGGTAAAGTATAAGAAATAATAGGACGGATTTTTAAGGTGATTTCTAAGTTTATTAATTTCATCGTTATTGAAAAAATGGCATAAATACCATATTTGTCGAAATCGCTCCATGCTTATTACTTGAGAACAATGGGGATTGAATTTTTTTATTTCATCTAATATTCATCTCTCGTGACTATGGCCATTACTATCACAAACACATCTTGCTATTTGACTGAATTCACGCTAAGTCTAAATAACTGTATACTTCTTGCGTGTAAACGATTTGTACGTGTCACCATAGATTCAAGTAAATCGTTCCCAATAAAAGACTGAACCACATTAACTACACTTTCCGAATTGTGTGGCGTGATAATAAACTTTATCCTAATGATTGTTTGATAATTGGCACATTATAATTATCTGATTAGTCCACTAATTCATCATCATTTCCTTCAGAGCCTCTAGACGGTATTGAGAAAATTCGATTTCTTGTCGAAACTGTTCCTCTTCACATTTGCTATCAAATTCAGGAATCTAATATTAAGGCTACCAACAGCAATGTTGTCCAACAATAAATATTTATGAAAAATGCTGAACAATAAATATGAGATCTGTTTTTTATTTATTTATATATTTAGATAAACATGCGACTGACATCTCATATATATATAGTGTATCTATACAAAATATATGCAAGCCATCGTACTTGCATTTGTTGCACTTGTATGAAATATTAAAGTAGAATTTAAATCTCCTTAAGTGTATAATTTAGCTATATCACAATAACATATATATGCTCGCACCAAATAAATCACATTATTTTGATTTGTGTGAACGTAATTTTAATTGCAAAATTGAAAAATGTTACTATCATACGACAAGATCTTGTTTCGCCGTTCGCTGTCTCATGAGGCATGATGTGTAACTATTTCAATTCAGTTTGATTGCCTTACCCTAGTCTTTCGAGTCTACTGTAGTCGCTAAAAAGCGAGTATATTTGTCATTGTACCGTTAGGAGACGGTTATGATAGCAACAATCTTTGAAATTGTTGGCAAGTTGGTCTAATTTACTTATTAAATAATGTGTAAGTATACAAAATGTATCGATGCCATCGTTCTTGCACTTGTATGAAATACTAAAGCAGAATTTAAATCTCCTTATGTGCATAACTTAGCTATATCACAATAGGTTATATATGCTCGCACCGAATAAATCACATTATTCTGATTTGTGTGAATTATTGTGATATAGCTAAATTATGCAGTTAGGAGATTCAAATTCTACTTCAATATTTCATAGAAATAGAAGAACGATGGCTTGTATATATTTTGTATACTTACACATGATTTAACTGGTAAATCCGACCTGGTAAATGGTAATATATACGTATAGCATATACTTCTTTAGCTGCTTTTCAATATTTTCATCACACATCACACCAATATATGGACTTATTTTTTGACAGATATTTGTAATATAACCTTTCTAACATAGTTTTTCGTTTATGTTTAATCCAAGGTATTTAATTGTGCTAACTCTTTTCAATATGTTACCATTAAGCTCCACGTTCTGTACATGAACACTCTTTTTTTCTGGTAAATGTTATGTAACTGGATTTGGAAACATTTAGTGTTAGCAGGTTTGATTTGAACTAATTACTTATTCCTTTCAAGTCCTGTATCATCTTTTTTGTGTCTGGAGAATACTGGCCCGAGAATTCTACCCTATGGTACCGCATATGTTGTTTCTGCTAATTCACTTTTTACGTTTCCAATTTTTATACTTTCATTCCTATCTAACAGCTAAACTTTAAAAATATTAAGTGCATTTCCAATAATTCCAATATTATCTAATTTTTTTAACAGTATTGTATGATCAACAGTGTTGAATGCTTTTTGGAGGTCCAGGAAGAGTTGTATTGTTTCATTGTTTCGATCAGAGTAAGTACTTCATTTACTAAATCAGTAACCGCTGCTTGAGTTTTTGTTTTCTGCCTAAAACAATACTACCTTTGGTTAATTTTACTTGTATTTAGATACGTCATAATTGGTTTTTAAGAACCGTTCCGGATATTTTATTTACAGCTGTTAATACCGAAATTAGTCTAAAGTTTCCTATGTTTTATTTTGTTCAGTTTTTTGTGTTTGTGTTACAACAGCAACTTCTAGGTTGTCTGTCCATTCCCCCGTATCCAGACTTTTATTAATTATTTTAGTTATTATTGTTTCAAGTTGCTGTGCACACTTTTGTTTTAATTCTGTTCTAATTCCATCACATTCTTAATGTTTGGCTTGGCTTAAGATGATGTGTTTAGCTTGGCTTAAGGTGTTTAATTATTTCAAGGGTATCATCGTCAGTTATTTTATGGTTGTGTATTTCTGATCGCTATTCTTAAACGTTGGTATTGTTTTTCTTGTTATTCTGTTTAATTCTGTTCAGTGCTAATTCAGTGCCTATATTTGAGAAGTAATTATTTAATTCGTGCGCTATTTTGTCTGGTTGTTTTATAGCTTCATTATTTGTTGATATAATATAATCAATGTTGTTTGATGTTGATTTAGGTCTATGATTTATATCATTTATGCAAGAATATCTTGGGATTTCATATTGCATTTTTGTATTTGGTTTTGTAATAATTTTTATTATATAATTTTTTAAATTAATTGCTTCATTTCTAGCTTTTTTGTATATTTGATGTAGTAGTGGATTACAAGAATTTTTACTTTCTGAATAAAGTTCCTTGCATGTTTTGATTTATTAATGTACTCATTTGTTATCCAGGATTTGTCTTCAGCTTTGATTCCCTTGGGTGTATCTCTCATAAATTTAGATGTTTGCTCAAAGTATTCATAAAATAATCACTGACGTAGATTATTGGCTATTAGTGTCTTATAGGAAGTAGGAATTTAAAAACCTCTAATAAAAAAATATAGCTTTAAGATAAGACGATTAGGAATGAAAGACAACATTGACTAAATGAGTGTAATAATATACGAAACAACTTTCAATTTCGACTATCGATTTTTTTTGTTTCCAAAGAACGCTTCTTAGTTGCCAAATATAATTAGCCTTCTAACTATTATGTCTAATTTTTCCAACGATTTTACTTACGTAAAATATAAAACTGCTCAAACGTACGCATAGGTTTGTGTAAAGTTGTTTTATCAAATAAATTATAATTACGTAAGCGTGCAACCTACATCCCTTAAGACGAAATATTCTGTCAAACTGTAAAATTTCGCATAATGAGCATATTATCGTACATCAAACACAATTTGGCTAACTGATATAATAAATTTAATTTAATCATTTCTGGTTTTAAAATGAATACGTTTATTAAATCGTTATAATTATTAGATTGTAAAAATTTGATTGTTTACAATTATCTTGGTAAATGTAATTTGCTTCTTATTTTAATAAATTTTTATAATTAAATGCTATATAAACTTTTTCTTTAAATATGTCGCTAATACATTTTAGCATCATGATTAAATTGTTACAAAAAGTATTATACATAGATATGATACAAGTTAAACTTTTATTTTTATTATTGTTGTTTCATTTATACTAAAGCTGATTTTGTAATTTAAAAAAAAGTTGTACTTCCTTAATTAATATTTTATTTATTATATTACCGGTTTCGCTTTAAGCATCATCGAGTAGAAATTATAATGATTTTGTTCTATTTGTGATTTCATTTCGTGAAAATTTAAATCACATACAATTTAAATCACTTAAATCAGTTAGTTAAAATTTAAATCACATAGAGATTAGTGAATTTTAGCTAGCTGTATACTTTGAGAATAAGCTATAGTTCTTGTAATTTTTTGTAAGTACTATTAGCTCACAATCAATTATTTTTAATTTATGTAAGTACACAAGTGATAAAATTTATATTTTATTAGTCTTGACTGTTTAGTGAACGTACCAAATAAAACTGCTAAGTTTAGGCTTTTGCTAACATATTATGAACGGTACATTGCATAAAACGCATAGTTTTTACTAATTGCCTTCGACAGTCACTATAAACCATGTTTTTTCGTCAACAACGGCTTAATTGAAATCGCGCCAGACACTACTGATGAGCACACACAATGATGGCGAAACGAAGCGTTTCGTATAGTGTTAGCAGTGGGGGTTGGTCCGTAAGTGCACATATGCCCATGAACACCCATATAAAATAAGAAATAAAAAAGTAATTATTAATTTAAAATGTTTTAAATTTTCATATCGTCTTTTCGCTATTAGAACTCCAGCTACGTACCATACTGGCAAGAGAATAATATAGCGCTACACGTATAACCCATTGTTATGTCTACTAGCATATCTAGAAGGAAAAATGTGTGCACTTCTGTTTACATGCAAAATCCGAAGTTTTGTAATGAGCTGGCCTGATTGGTCTAAAATAACAAGCAATTTTATATGAATAAAAGTGGACCATTTATTTGTGCGCGCTATGTATATGGATTGCGCGCTCATAGAGTTTCGTTTTTATATTTGTCTGACGCACTTCTCTTTATATATGTAATTAATATGCTCATAATAGCATAATTATAATAATAAATAATAATAAATCGGAGTGTAGCGCTATATTTTTGATTAATATTTTGAATACATTTAAATAAAGTATTTTTGAATTAAATTACAATGAATTATTTTCAAAATATTGTAAATAAAACTTTATCTTATGAAGACAAACTGGAATTAAAAAAACTTGGCCCACATCAACAGATTTGAAAATTCAAGTCAAACCAAAACAGAAAAGCGCAATTATTTACGAAACACAAATACCTCTATCGCGTAGCAGAAGAATAGTTGCAATCCAATATTAGATATACGTCTATTAAACACACTTTCTAATTTTTTAAACGATTATAGCACAGTGAACATCTACTCAAAATTTTCACGGGCTGCCACTAAGTTTTAGTATTTATTTCAGCTTACAATATCATTTATTAATAGCATATTAAATCGCAATGTTAGGTCTAATCTCTATGTGATTTGAATTTTAGCTAACTTCGTATTTTAAGAATAAAACATAGTACTTGCAATTTTTATAAGTACTATTAGCTATTAGTTCATTAGTTTTACTTTATATAAGTACACAACTGGTAAAACTTATATTTGATAATTTTTATATTTCAGTTTGTTGGCAATTCAGACAATAAAATACGCATTAATTTAGTACTGACCTCAGAATTTTTTTATTTTATCTGACCTCTGGTAGGCAGATAGATACATAAAATTGTTCCGCAAAAATTTTTCATTTTTTATATAAAATATGGCGGACATGCGCCATTTTTTCACAAAAAAATCAGTTTTTAAACGGAGGATATTTTACGTAGGAAGTGGAGAAACCTTGAAAAGGCGAAGGATGCCCGCGCATCCAACAATGTGGGATTTTTACCCTAACTAAAACTCCACTCCCTGTTGGGATTGTATTTTGTTGGGAGATTGGAGAGTTTGTTTAAATGAGGCTTCAGGATTTATCATCCTCTTCAGCCTGGAACTGGTAATTAATGGAATGCGTTTTTTTAGAAGTTTGGTAAGCTGATAGGTTGCAGATAAGATATACGCTATAGCATTCGCTTTACAGCCAAGGGAACCTGCAATACCTTAGCCATAGCATGGTCAACTGATGACGAAGTTTGGTTTAGTGGGGTGAACTGATTTGCTGGTGGTCTTGTATATTTATGTCCTTGCTTGGCTGCGCAAGTCGGTGTTAGTTGACCTGAAATAGAAATGAAGGTTGTTGTGGAAGAGTGATTGTTTTTGTCTTTTTTTTCTTTATTTTTTGATTTCTTTTTATATTTTATTTTTATTATTTTTTAATTTTTTTTGTCTTTTTTACTTTTATGAAATAGGCGTAGTGATCATCTTAGGGACAGTGGGGTTAATTGGAAGTGTAATCCTGTGTACACTCAGAAATTGGAAGTGTAACCTGTGAATTTTTCGAAGTATTCCTCGTTCATAGGTAGTAAGTTTGTGTGCTTGCACGATAGAAGAGTAGAATATAGAACAGCTCTATAGTCTATCAGTGGCCTAATGTAGGTTTTGTAGGTGTGATGTAGAGTTTTGTATGACTCTAAAACGTCCTGTGAGTGTGGATCCGTAATAGTGCATTGTGTACATTATATAGAGAATTTTAAAATTAGTTTAAATAAGTCAGGTGGTGTAGTAAGTGTTGGTTTGCATTAACTGATGACAATGATGCTATTGAAAGAAGAGGGTACTGACGGCTAGCACCTATGAAGAAATGGAGCCACCTACCCTAACTGGATTTTTAGATAGTTGGGTACGTCATTTAGTCAAAATACAGTTTTCGAAGTGATTAACGTATGTAACTATTAATTAATACTTTTTTGAATATCGTTGTATTGGCCCCGTAAAATCTAATGTATAAAATTGTTGTAGACAGGTGACCAAAAATTG
>WYDF02071830.1:0-11427 GCA_009867245.2 Adranes taylori
GAAGAGGAATGGAGGCCAAGAATCAGGGAAATTAGAAGAGCTATGGAGGTGCGGACTGGAGGTTCGTCGATGGGGGGCGGATAATAACAGTGGGGAAGGAACGGAGAGAAGGAAGGGTCAGGGGAAGGGACGTGACATGCACAGGGAAAGAAAAAAATTGTGAGGGGGTAGGGAGGGGAGATGGAGGCTCGATGAAAACTCGACTAAATTAAAAATTGATATGAAAAAGATACCAAACAATATACAAAAACAAGTGTCACAGTAATTATAAGATAATAAAATATTTTGAATAAGTTCTTTGTTTTATTTTTTTATATGTGCGGCCCATGTTTTATTTTGTCTACCAAACGATTTGGGTTGGGCACCCCTGCTTTACCCTATTGTCGGCAATAATCAAAAATAAAAATTCATTATTTACTACCTCATCTATATAAATGTAAAGTAATGATGGTGGCGTTTAGAAATTTATAATTCATAAGACGAACTTTCATTTAAATCAAGCAGGTGGTTGTGGTTCAAGGAGTTAAGTCATTGGATACGATAGTGATGCTCCTGGTAATGAAGATGGTGATGATCCCATATAATAATCGGTGAAATGGCGCCATATATCTTGTACCATCCGCTTTTTTAAAAACATGTGTATAATTTATAAATTGCAATGCTAGCTTCCTTGTTGGTATTACGTTCCTATAATATTTAATCAGCTATTTGATGTACTTTAAAGTAAAGCATCACTTGAATTACAATTATTTCAATTACATTTTGTTTCATAATTTGATATATTTGGAGATTTTCTTGCCTTAAAGTTCTTTTTTATTTATCAAGGTGATCTTCCCTAAAGTTGGTGACAACAAGAATGATGTATTAAGGGGCTGTACGGATGTGGCAACAACATTTTGTAAATCCGAGGAAGAAATGGATCATTGCAGTTATTGTACAAAGGATTTGTGCAATTCTGCATCTTTGGAAATTGGATCAGTACTTTTAATTGGCGCAGCATTACTTTATAACTTAAGATAAATTCTAGTTTAAAAAGATTTTATTCTATAAATTTTCCAATATTATTTTTAAGAATAAGATGTATCAGATATCTTTTTATTTTGTATTTGAATAAATAATTTGGATATTAATGAAACGTCAACATATCTAAATTATATTACTCGTAAAACTGACATGATTAGTTTAATAAAAATTCCTTGATAATAAAAATATGTTTTTGACACTTTTAAAATTATAGAATTTTATATATTTACAATGTATTTTATTTTTCTACATCTGCTAATTTTGAAAATTAACAATCCCTTTGGAATACATTTAGAAAGTACCTCTCTCATAAAAAGCAATATTACAAAGTTATGACAACAAATCTATGACAACCAATATTAAATTTTAACTGCTCGCGTGGCGCCTAACGGGCACCACGCTTATTTTCAATTGAAATATAAATTATATTAATATATTGACATCCGCTTTCATGAAACAGGTATGACAAATATGTTAAATAATAAATAAAACATCCGATTAGGTCATGAGATAAACTAATTTTCTCACGTGTTATTCCTGGCATTCATTTTAGTAGTCTGCAGTCTTTTATGTGAACAATATGTCGACATCGTGTTACAGAAACGCGTTTTTAACTGATGATCAACTTAAACGTCTTATTCAAGATGAACATTTTTATGACTTTTTTTGATGACGAATGTGATGTGTGAGGAACGATGTAAGTGATATTGATTCCGATCATGAAAGTATCGATAGTCAAAGTACCAATTCAGTAATTGAAACTACCGATAGTGATGATAGTAATAGTAATATTACATCTAATGAAGATTTTTCCTTCGTAAGCTTTCTGGTTTGCATTTTTGTGAAATTTAAACATTGAATAATTTCTTCAAGGGAAGATAAAATTACCACCACCAACTTGAAAAACTGGAAACACAATATTATTTCCCACTTGCCTGGTACTAAATGTGCGACAAAAGATATAAAAGATGTGCAAGATATATTTGTCTTTTTCTTTGATGATTATGTGTTTGATTTACTAGTAGAAAATACAAATAAATACATCCAAACGAAAGTACTTCCAAATTTTGATAGAAATAGGGATGCAAAATCCGTTACAATAAAT
Source organism: Adranes taylori (assembly GCA_009867245.2). Taxonomy (NCBI): domain Eukaryota; kingdom Metazoa; phylum Arthropoda; class Insecta; order Coleoptera; family Staphylinidae; genus Adranes; species Adranes taylori. Next base: position 2,129 of record WYDF02071830.1, read on the forward strand.
GAAATAATAGCTATTATTGGGATTCTAATTGTAGCAGGTGTGATGCATTCATCGCATATGAATTCCCAAGATTTATTTTCCAAAGAAGATTTTGGTGAAGAATCTTTCTTCAAAACTATGAGTTGTCAACAGTTTTTATTTATTTTACGCTAAATTGGATTTGATGACATTCGAACGCGTGCTGAACGTCTACTCTATGACAAGTTAGCGCCGATTCGAGATTTGTTTGATAATCTAGTTTCGAAATTTCCAAGGTTCTTTTCACCATCTGAGTATGTGATCATTGACGAGCAGCTAGGCGCTTTTCGGGGATATTGCGGATTTCGCCAGTATATTCCATCTAAGCCAAATCGTTATGGACTCGCCATATGTGATGCGAGTAAATATGGAATTTTTATCATTAAAGATTCTCGCCAAAATGATAGACAATTCGACACTACATTGTTTGACCAAATCATGATTTTTGTTTTCAAATTTTTAATAATATTGGCAACAACTTTAGGTGTTTGACATAAAAAGATTGCATACAAATGTTATTGTTAATTGAGGATTTTCTCAGAAACATTTGGTAGGTTTTCAGTTCTTTGCAGTGAAGCATTTGTCGCGAAAAATTTACCAAATGCATTTGGTATATCAAAGGTTCTGTAAGTTTTGTAAGAAATTTAGACTTCCTGTATTATTAATCATATTAAGAAGATACTTAGTACTTGAAGAATTTCCAAGAGATTGACTACACCGTCCGAGAAAGGTAGTCGTTGTCTCTGGATTCAGAAATGTAAGATGGTATCTAGTTTTATCAAATCTTTGAGTCTTCGTGAGAGGAGGTTGGTAGTACTGACTATTTATTTTCAGATGGCAGGTTGGGAATTGCCGATCTTTACGCCGATGTTACAAATTGTAAACGAATATTTTGGTTGCGAAGGTACGTAGTTGCGTTCCATCCAATGGGAAAATTTGGATGGAATTTAGAAACTATAATAATTACCTCACAATCGTTTTATTCTTGCAATGTTTTTATTACTATTTACGATTTGCCTGATTTGCGAAGTTTTTTGTTACTTGAATTTCGAACACCTTTTTGTTCAAAAGTGAAACAGTTTTCAAAATATGTTTGAAATACTTTCCAAATCGTCGTTCTAGATTTGATTTATGTTTGTTATGACAATTAACAAAAATTTTATGTTTGCACAAATACAATTTAAACGTTTCAACATTTTTGGGAAATGTCGTTTCAAACCGTTTTGTTGCTACTTTTTTCAGTTTGAATTCCTCTACTTTCACAATCTAAGATTTGTGCAGTATGATCTGCCAAGTCAGTGTCTTTAAATTGAAAAGCAGTAATCAATAAGAATTTTTATCTACCGCATCACCCAGTATTTAAACATTCAATTTCAACCATTGGCACTAGAGTCGTTTATAATCACATAATGATATTCAATCTGTAGCACCCACCATTAAAATGAACTATTTTCTATATTACTTAGGTTTAGAATGCATAGAGTACTTCTTACAGCAGATATTGACAAATTTTACTGTCAAGTTTGGCTAAATGATTCTGATAAACAATTTCACAGTATTTACTGGCGTCCTCCCAATTCACAGGTAACCTGCTATGAACTTCAGACTGTCACATATGGCACTTTTGCGCTGTACGTTGTCTAATGATTTTGGCGGAGGAGTGCGAATTATCACAACCAAATATTGGCAAGATCATTCGCAATTACTTTTACATGGATGATCTGCTTACTAGAATGGAAAATTTAGAAATTTTAAATAGTATAAAAAATGAGATATCATGTGCTTTAAAGTCAGAATGGTTTACACTAAGAAAATTTTCTTCTAATGATATATCATTTTGCGATCAACTTCATCGCGAATTAGCAACTGGGACAAAATCAGCACATTTTTGCAATGATTCTGAAAACAAAATCTTAGGGATTTATTGGGATAACCAATCGGATAAAATTCAATATGTCATTAATGCTCCTTATAATTCTAAAAGTTTGACAAAGCGCACAATTCTAACTCTCGCTTCACAGATTTACGACCATTTAGGTCTTGTTGGCCCTGTGATAATAAATGCCAAACTATTAATCCAAGAATTTTGGCAAGCAAATCTCAGTTGGCAAGTAAATCCGTACCACTTGCATACCAAATGGGTACATTCCTATTCTAAACCTCACGAGTTAAACTCTCTGAAGTTTAGTCGTCAAGCATAATTTCTGCGTTATGCAATAATTCCTGCAATAATTCCGTTATGCAATAATTCCTGAAATTTAGTCGTCTTGCAATAAAGCTCATTACATCGAGCCACATGGGTTTGCAGACTCATCACAAAAGGGTTACGGTTGTTGCCTTTATTTAAAATCTGTGAATAATGAGGGTCAATCACAACTTTCGTTACTTAGCGCTTCGTCGAGTGGCACCCATAAAACAGATTTCATTGCCCCGGCTAAGAAATCTTTACACTGGATAAAGGGTTGCGCATCTCAATGGGAAACATACGTAGCTAATCGAGTTTTCGAGATCTGAACTTTAACGGATGTTTCCAAATGGCTTCATGTTCGCTCGCAGGATAATCCTACGGATCTTATTTCTTGTGGGATAACTGTAAATTATCTACTCAATTCTCACCTTTACCGGAGTGGCCTCGAATGGCTTACTAATCCTTCTGAAGAGTGGCCTAAATCGATTATTAATATTCCAATGAATGTATCGGAAGCTAGGATCCCAACTACATGCCATATAACATGTCAACGGGAAGAATTGTCTTCTTTATTCTTCAAGTATTCATCTGTCCCTGAACTTGTTAGGGTGATCGCATACTGAATTCGGTTTTTAAAAACTTAAGAGTTGAAAGGAACAACGTCATTAGGCATTCTGTCAACCTCCGAATATGGAGATTCGTTGCTTATAGTCATAAAGGGAATCATTTCCAGTAGAGATGAAGTCTAGAGATGAAGTCACCTAAGCCTCTTTCGTTAATCCCTTCCTACTTAGTAAACCTTAATCCCTTCCTAGATGCTGATATTATTCGCGTCAGTTCCCGGATTAGTAAGTCAGAAGAGAAATATTCATCAAAATTCCCTGTAGTGATTTGTTCAAAATTTCCATTGATGTTTTCTGACGAGCGTATTAAACTCATGCTCATTGGTCCTCAAGCACTACTTACTTCTATTAGACAAAGATATTGACCTCTAGCAGGTAGAAATTTAGCTCGAAATACTGTCAATAAGTTTATCACGTGCTTTAGAATGAATCCAACTCCAATTCAACCAATCGTGGGTTACTTGTCTAAAAGTCGAGGAACACCACATCCACCATTCGATAATTGCGTTATAGATTACGCTGGTCCTTTTTATATAAAGGACAAGCGTACTAGTGAAAACAAGTTGATAAAAACTTATGTTTGTATATTTGTGTGTTTTTCTACAAAGGCTGTGGATTTTGAAGTACTTACAGACTTATCAACAGAAACATTTATAATGGTATTAAGTCAGTTCATATCAAGACGTGGAATATCAAATGCTTTCTACTCAGATAACGCGACCATCTTCGTTGGATGTAGGAATCAATTTAGAGACCTTAAGAAGTTTTTGGAGGCAATAAAACTATTTCTGCTATCACAAGAGCCTTCATAGACTATAGCAGTTCATGGAATTTTATTCCAACTTGATACCCGCATTTTGGACGGCTGTGAGAAGCTGCAGTTAATCTCTGAAATATGACATGAAAAGTGTTTTTAATAAAGTTAGACTAGTTTATGAAGATTTGAATAGCGTAATAATACAGATTGAAGTCAAGACCCCTATTTACTCTTTCAGCCGATCATCCTGACCTAAACCCGCCCACCCCAGCACATTTTTGATCGGCCAGCAATTAACAAATGAACCAGAGCATGATTGGTTAAATGTCAAGCCTTCAATATTAAGTAAGTATCAACATCTGCGACAAATTGTGCAACATATTTGGGCCAGATTGCACAAGGAGTCCTTGAGCCAGCTTCAGTCCAGAACGAAATGAGCACTCCAAGGAGGGGATATTAGTCGAACACAATGAAATGTTGGGGATATGGAAGTTATCCAACTTGACAACATGCCACCAATGCGGTGGAGCATTGGAAGATTTGTAAACACGCATCCAGGTCCTGATGGAGTGGTCCGGGTAGCTGATATTAACACGTCCCGTGGATATTACCCGTGTCGTAAAAAGATTGTGTCCACTACCACTAGAGGATGGGATGGAAAATGAGTCATCAATTACTATTTTAGTGATTTGTACTTAATTTTTTTGATTTAAATTCAACTGATAATTACTTTGCTCACATACTTAGTCTTTATTCATTTCATAGCCATATGTTTTTTATATTATGTTTACTTTAGTTCAAATATTATGTCTCATACTTAAAGCACACTTTAAGATTGGTCAAAATGTATAGTCTTGAGATAATTTTGTTAAATTTTAAAACCTTTTACTTTTATACTTTTATATTCAAACTTTATTTGGCAACGCGGCCGAGATTAGTGGATAAAATTGAGTCAGACGAATAACATGTCTGATATTCAAGACCAGTAATATATATTTTTATTGTGTGATATTAAGTATTTAAAATTACAAATCGAAGGGTTTTCAGTCAACTAAGTATATGCAGCAATTGGCATAAACAAGTAGTTTCTGAGATATAGGCAAACATTTATAAATTTTATGACCTGCCTTCTTGGAAGGCACTAGTTACCCTAGCTTATGATGATATGCCACAGCCAGGTCGGAATTCCAGGCGATGCCTGACTCGGCTTCTGTGCTTAAGTGGAATGAGGCGTCTGTCCTTGCTTTCAATGGGCGCCTGATTTCTTACCTAATCTCGGATAAAATAATAGTGTGGGAGGGCACACAAATAATTTACTACAATTAACAATTAATGAGCGACCACTTTATTTAAAATATTTCCCAATAAACATTTCCCTTAAGTACAGAGGCAATATACAATTAATATTTGAGGAAGCATATGATTACAATAAGTGAAGTTTTATTTAATATAGCAATTACTTAATACACTAGACACTAAGTCTTCAGGCTATTATGAAAATGAACTTGAATTTGATATGTTATTAAATTGTCCTATGTAGTCAACTGTTTAATTTAATGTTTACTATACTAGACCCCGCTAAATATAAAACCATTGCCACCTATAATATCCTACATCTTATAAGCAGAGGAAGGTTAGGGAGTATATACAATCGGAATATATACAACTCAGCCGCTAGGACTAATATTTACAATCACTCTGTAAAATCTCCCGTTCCTGACGCCCTACAAGGTCTCCGACCTGATATTACACAATTTAACAGTGTTTATTCAAAACAAACAACACTTTAAAATGGTGATGGCATCAAATGACAAATAACCCTTCAAAGCTTTCAGTGGCTTTACAATAACACAATTTGACTCTCACTCCTTTTCCATAACTCTGCGTTTGGAAAATCCTATTTTATGAAATCTACAATGACACCTACTCCCATAATAACAAAACCCCCGTTTTCAACTCGTTATGATATACCCAAATTTTACCCCTCAACCAATTATAATTAACCCTTAGATAAAATCATCAAAACTCCCCCTGTGATTTTAGCCCACGACACCTACGGGTGTGGAAACAAATATAACTAATATAGTAACTCTAAGCATTTAATGAAGTTAAAGAAATCAATATATTACAAATTATAAGTGCGTTTTGCGCCAAATCAAGAATAAATTATACGCTTCAAACTAAGATGTCTTCCACACATTTCTAACGTGATCCGGTCGTATCAAGAGAAATTTGAATTGCTCTTGATACGACTTTTCGGGGGAGAATAAATTCACATCCGGCTCCTCCAACTTGCCTTAGCAAAACGAATCCCCAGTCTTACCTCCCCTATCGCGCTATTGACACTTACGTTAGCTAACGACCAATCATTGAAGAACCTCATTTCTCCATTAGCATCAAATTTGATAACCTTGCCATCCCCTACTACTTCTAAAAAAGGAAAATCGATAAATCGATACCTACAACAGGCAGATGACAAATAGTAGCGTCGCGGACAAATAGTAGCGTCGCGTCTGCGACGTTTCACTTGGGCGACATCTACTCGAACCATTTCCGCTGCGTTGCAACCTTCCTAACTTTGTGGAGAAGATTACACGGTAATATATCCGCCCGGGCCACTTCCCCGTACCATGCGGTAGCTGTACTATTCTCTTTCGTACAGTCGCTAATGTAAACAACAATCTCTCTTAATTAACTAGTAGAAACGGTCTGGCATGAGAACGATCTCTGCGCCACTCGCGACCTCTGTCTAAACCTATCAATTCAACAATAGCCACTCAAGTGGAACTCTACCTTAGCACTCACTGACTTGAAGATTACTTCTAATACTTCTAATATCTGATCGCAAAAATGTCAATAATCGAATTTAACCTCCTAATTACAGCAAAACAATGCTTTCAAAAACAACCAATTTACACCAATTATGATTGATAAGCAACCCAAATGTTAGGCCGTGGCACTAGCTATAAATAGAACAGTTATCCGTTTTATCTTTTCAATCATAATATTAATGTAAACAAAGACTTTCAGCCTTCTAACTAGCCCCAAATAACTGGAATCAAGGTGTTATCAACTACAACAGCAGCTATTATTGACGCAATATACCACAAAGGAAACACAATGTTGCAAAACTAAGTGACGTAACTGAAATCCAATAAATAAAACTCAACACTTCCAATAACGACTTGACCAGATATGTATACTCTGAACACAATTTTAAAGGCATCAGGCCTCTAACACCAGGTAACTACTATTCATGTTTGTGTTAGTTGTATTCGCTTATATTGGCAAACTCAGAGTTGATAAAATTTGACAATATTCTGTGCTAGTTTTAAATTAAACTAGTTTAAAAAACTGGTTAGAATTTAAAATGTGGCAACGCCGCGCTATATTTAAAGTATTGCAATCGGACGAATTATGTTAGACTATTTCATTACATTTACTATTTTTTACCAATTAATAGAGTAAAAAATATTATGTTGCTTCGAAAAAAGAGCAGGAACTCGTAATGTTCTCTAATCTTTGCATGTTGTTTCGAACAAGCCTTAAGACATCTGACGAGGAGCCAATAAACTTAAAACGTATGATAAAACTCCATTTATCAGACATTAATTAAACATGACATTCACTCTACTGCAACTTCGTAAAAGAAGGCCATAATCTGTGCAGCATTCCTTAGATCAAATACTGAATTTTGGTAAATTTAAAGGTAAATTTAAATCCGGTAAATTAATTGCCGGATTTTTGTTATTTTCTTGTCACTAAACTTGATTCTAATAGGAATAAACACTCACACACACATACAACAATTGAAAAGTTATACGAAAATTTTCAAGTTGAAGGCTTTATTAGAGAAACTGGAAGTAATATAAGAATCACAAAATTACTTATATGATGCTAACAAATTCCAAAATTTCGTTTTGATCGGTTATAACCTAACAAATTTATCGTGAAGGTCACCAATATTTACTTCTTAATGTAATATAGAATTATTTAAAATACACGTTTATGGAATTTATTATTCGAGTCGATAAGATTCTTTTCGAAGACCTATGATTTATTATTGTACGTTATTTTGGATATCTGGTGTAGGTTCTGTTGGAGCAGTGTACAATTTACTATAATAATCACTGACCTCAATAAAAAAGTGTATAAATGAAGGAGGATAAATAAGATACAAAAACTGCTTTACCAAATTTTTAATTAACTGATTGCAATTGTTTACTTAACTGATAGCAAATGTTTACTTAATTGTCTGATTGTCTACGCTAATTGATTTTGCTTCAAATTTTGATCTATTTTTATAAATAAACATTATTTATTTTATTAATTGAAATAAATATCTACGAAATATAAATTAGAACCTTTTCTAAATCAATATTTCAAATCTGTATTTAAGTATATCTCAAAATTAGGAGATTAATTTAATAAGAGCTACAATTACTACCATCAATGTTGTTGGCAAGTAATTTGTAGCAGAGCTGTTGCACAAATCCTTTTTACAAACGTCACACTTCAGCTTAGCCTCAGGTATACTGGTAAGATTTGTCAACACTTTTATGTTTGCGCATATTTTGTCTGGGTTGTTAGTACAAGATCTGATGTAATGTGTTTTATTCGTGCTGTTAGATATTCCTGAAGCTATAACACATCCATAATCATCATCTGTTGCTTTGATTGCAGAGAAATATCCAGATGGAGTTAAAACAAAACCTTTTGGTAAATTAGTATTAATATCGTACGTGGTTTCACTGCAATTGGTTTGTTTAAATGATGTGCTGTTGTCTGTAGTCTTGACTCCAGAATAACATTTTAAGCTCAAACCTGAAAATAAATTAAAAGAGGCAAGAGTTAATAAGAAGCAGGCGCATGGAAGTTTACTTATTTCTGCCATAACAAATTAAATATTACTAAATTAATTTAAATTTTATAACAAGGTAGATTTGATTAGAAACACAAATATTAACATTCGACAAACGTTTTATTATTCGGATGTATATACTTATCCTAAAATATGCTATTATAGTTTGGGATATTTCTACAGATTTGTCATCTCCGTTATCACGTTAATCCATGCAAAACATTTAAGGCATTTAGGAGCATATCTTTGAAACTACTAGTGCTGGATATTGTTGTAAAGAGAATCACGAGTCTATGATTACATATAAAAATATCGAAAGTCACTAAATGTTTACAAAAAATATTGTTAAAGTCGTATTAATATATTTAATTACTCTGACTATTGTTTGGTGATTAAAATATTCTTTGTTACAGAAAAGTCTAAGAAAAAAGTGTGTAACGGGTTTTGCAAAATGTATATAAAAAGAACATATTTCTTAATTCCTAAGAAATTCGTTCAAATAGGATCGACAGAACTTTAAACATATTATACAACAAAATTTGTTTGAGCGTTTGGTTTTTAATAGAGTTTGAGTTTAAACGTGGTAATAACGCGTGCTCGTGAAGATGCTGCATCAGATTGCTCCCAGTAAATGCATTTTCATTTTGTAATGTACTATGCGCGTGTGTTATGTACTATATTATATAACCTCACAGAAAGGATGTTATTGGAAAATCACGAAATTGCACTTGCCGTCAATTTATTAGATCTACATTCCTTTCTACCCTCTATAATTTTACTAATACAGAATGCAGGAAGCAATCGAAACGAATGATTAATAATAGAAATTAACGCGGGATAATACTGTCCAGC
>WYDF02071841.1:0-11427 GCA_009867245.2 Adranes taylori
TTAGGACAAATGTTAGGGCTAGAAGTGTTGACACATTATAAAAGACTCAATTGGGTGTGCACGTGACGAATATAGTGCACAAAATGCAAAAATATTTTTTATAAAGAAAACAAAGCGATTTTCAAAAGATTACAAGTATCAATCCTATTCAAATTTCAATACTACTAAAAAAGCTGTCTATAATACTAAAAATTAAAATAATAATGTGCCAGTTCAGCACAAGGATGACGTAAATAGAAACCAAGCAAGTAAATTTTTGTTTGTTACTCACAGGGACTTTGCAAATTGTATTGCAGCATATTATCTAGGTCAGTAAGTATCAGTGGTTGTTGACACGGGTTTGTCTATTTCACTGGTATAGAATGACATTTTACAAAAAAGGAACATATCATCTATAAATACTACAAAGAAGTGTATAATTCAAGGTTCAATCATTCAATCGGTGATAAAAAACAATATTGTATTAAAAGTCGATTTTACAATAAGATATTGCAAATTATAAAATAACTCATGAGTACAGTATTCTGCAAAAAAATTTTTTAGGCTTAGGCGTCCTTAGCAAACATAATCCTGTAATTATCCTGCGCTGCTTTCCTATCTTCTCACATTCTATCATCTGCTCTGATCAATGTTTCTTCTTTATTATTCCATACCGATAATTTATCTTCTACCCATTCTTTCATGTAATCAATTCTCAGCCTTTTGTTCCCTCTCCTTTTTCCCATCGCCTCCATTCGTATCTTCTTCCTCTCTCGCTTCTCTTTTCCATTAGCTCCTTTTATGTGTATAATCTTACTAATACCAGTCTTTCCTGTTTCTTTCCATCTGTTTTACTTATTCCATAATACTCCATAATATTTTTCTTACGTAATATTTATATTGATCTAAATGTATGCACTTTATTTCAACTCGTCGAATTTGTTGCTTTTTCAAATTAATAATGCAAGGTAATTATCTAATTTGTAATATAACGAAAAGTTGTCAAATGTTTAAACCATACCGGACATTTTCTTTAAAATTGAATTTATATTCGTAATATATAAGTACCTTTAAAGTCGGAGATTAGTTGGGTAAATTTAATTGTCATCCTTATACTCGCTTAATATTTAGAAAACATAAAAGAAAATAAATGAATGAGTCGAATGGAAATTTTCAGTAAAATGTAAGTCCAACGTAAACTGTTCTTAGGTTGTACTTAATTGAGATTAGTTTCTCACCCAAAAAAGTTGACGATCGCTCAAAAAAATGGTTCGTATTAATTGGTGTAAGGAAATACTTCAGAAATACAATTACTGTGATTTAAAAGCAGTTTAGAACATTGACACAACTAATGAAATCTTAGATCAATGCATTTGAATCTGAGAGTAAACATCAGTCCAGTGTATCGATTTCCCAAGATGAGCCAAGGTCGTTTGAGATCGAAGCACATCGAAGCAAATTTTTGCCCAGTTTTCAGGTAGGACATCCCAGCTGTGTATTTACTGAATCATAATACATTCAATTCGTAGTGGTACACAACCACGTTCAAGGCCGTAAGAGATAGTTGATACTTTTAAAACTCATATCTTGAAAATTCCTGGCACAAATACTACGGAAATAGGGTCCAGCCACCGGCAAAACTATCTAGCAACCGTCATGAAAAATCTTTTGAAGAACATTAAGCATTAGGTTTAAATGGAATTCCCCGTAAATAATTAAATTTCCCGCGAACTCTCGCTTTTGTCAAATTTTATTATTCATGAACCTTAATAATTGAATTTAAAAAATTAAACTTATATATATGTAGATATATTAAGAACATTTTAGATTTTGAATAGAATAATAAATACAAGTGTAAGTAATATTTCTATATGCTTACTATTGTTACAAGAATCATCATGTAAATGGAAAGATCCTTTTATAAATATCAACATCACAAAATGCAACTATACCAATTTGACTAGAATTGCGTACTGCCTAAAGCCGTTGTGATCTAATATAACCGTTCCGCTAGACGCCGGATCGAATCCCACCACGGCGTATTTATAATAAAGAACAGATTTGAGTAAATCCTTTGCAAATAAATTAATATTACGTAAACAAGAAGCGCCATCTCTTGTAGAAGTGAAACACTATAAGTAAGCAGAACGCTGCATTACCGGCATGAATTTCAAATTTTGCTTGAAAATAATGATAATAAAAATAATGAAAAAATGAAAATAATAATATAAATAACCTTAAAAGCGCAACGTCAAAATGTTTGTTTACATTCACGGTGATCTACGAACGAAACTCCACAATTCAAATATACCTCTAATATCCAAACTGGAAATGATCTATCAGCCACCATATTGGCTTTTCAAGTAAATGTGGTAGTAGTATGTACATCTATGTATATGATTTACTGGGATGACATTTATTTATTTTAGTTAAAAATCAAAATGGTACCTTGTATACAAATTAATTATATCTATCACTTATGTTTGTTCCTCGTACAATATAATAAAATTCCGTTCGTACACAAAAATAACCTATATACATTAAACGCACAAACTATTTACGAAAGGCTCCCAAAATGACACCGTGACATCGTCGATTATGTTTAGAACGAGTTAAGTCAAGATCTTGGTAACTGGAATGAATTGGAGGTTTGCAACATGTGTACTTTAATAATTTAGTTTAAGTAAACAGGTCTACACTAGATTTGCTGCTTTAGGATATTTTGACTCATTCTACAGTAATGTTCTTGTATACATTTAACAAATGTAGCCGACAGTTGAATAGATACATGGACTACGCGAACAAGGGCTATAGTCGAAAAAAAAATTTGCTTTGAGAAAAATTTAAACTGAAGTGAAATAGATTTTAAAGTCGGTGTGGACGCCACAGTTCATTTTTATACAACGCACACAAGTTATTAGAAGCGATGAATTACTGTACATTTAATAACACAACAAGACAACAACAAATAATCACAACAAAGGAAAACAATAAATTTCAGGTCGAATCATATGAAATGTGAGACCGCTAATGAGCGTTAATATGATTTACTATTACATTGTGGGCTTCACTTTTTTAATCATTGTGATTTTACATAGATTTCTCTCATTTATTAGTAAATTGTACATTAAAAAATCAATTAATCTTGGAGATATTAAAACATAAAATACATAAAATATGTTTCAATTATGGGAAAATATATGTAACAATGTTATTAAAAAGTAACTAATGTTTAATAAAGGTTTATATTCAATGTTAAATATTATTGTATAAAAGTATATATTCTTGTTTTCATTTTAATAAAGGTTTTTATTAGTGTTGGGAATAACCGACAAATTCAAATAATCGGATACTCACGGCTCGAGCGATTCTAATAACCAAATGATCAGTCACTACTTGAAGTGCTTTATGCTTACACCATACCTACCTTATCATTCGTTGACATCCGATTATTGTACTTACTATATGGACAAAATAACTAAGCTACCTTTAATAAGTTTTAAGCAATTAGGGTTTAAATAAAAAACGCGTAATTGAAATATATTTCGTTATCCACTTTGAAATGTACATTTTGCTAGTAATAAAACCATTCGTATAAAACGGTTTATTGATGCCCTTCGAACGTGACAATAACTTCTTTCTAGCGTGAGAAAGCAAGCAAAATTCAGTATAGCCGCAACGCATTTTAATGGGCCATAAACCGCCCGCTTGTATTTAGATAAGAACTCAAATTAAGCCTGGTACCGACATCCGATATTATTCGACGCATATTGTCACTAAAGAATCCGCATAAACCACTCTCGTTCAAGCCATCTTCGCATTAACTTGGTTTTCGCTCCATAAGAAGTTTGGATGTTTGTCAATTGAATGTTTACAATTCCCCCTATTTTTCGTTGCTCTTATTGTATTACCAAAGCCAAAGGGCAATTTTCGCTCACAATTGCAACCTACGCTCCCGTTCAGTCTACAAGAGACTAACTTAGTCTCCCGGGCTCTGCCGACAAGAAATTCACAATTTATGACCAGTAAAAAACCAGTAAAATTCACTAAAATCATATATTTTTGTAGAGTAAATTTGTTATTTTATAATTATTCTTAATTAAAATTAATAGTAAATTCGCGTTATTAAAATTCAGCACAGTATTTGATTTTTGCATGAACTAATTGTAGAATTTAGAAGTAAAATAACCGCCCTATTCATGTTTCCCGAAATATCTAACGAATCCGAACCACCATCAGGAAATTATACAGTCGACTGTTGCTACATAAACAAATTGATCCAGTGTACTCCACTATACTACCCACAACTTGATTATTGTTTTAAATGATTCAACAATAGTTGCCGTTGCTTTTACATTTCATTCATAAAGTCTCACTTGGTTTCCAAGTTTGTTTATGAATGCTTATTCTATTCATAACAAAATTTAAAGCAAGTGAATGCTTATTTAGAAATAATCATGGATAGATACCGCATTAAAAAAATGCATGCTATTGGATGTGAGCATTTGTACCTATGAGCTTTGTTTGTCTGGCTTTGTGTATTACATCCGCTAAGCGACGCTTTGTGCAGAGCTTCTGCTGTCGAATAACTACGTTTCTATGAGTTCTTGAATAACTAAAGGAATATTCGAGTGATACCGATTATTATTTTAATAATCGAGTACTCTAGTACTTTTTCGCTCGAGTGATCACAACACTAGTTTTTATTTAATTGTACATCCGAATTTCGCTTCATAAAGAGCAGCCATTTTGTTTTTAACTTGAAGTACTTTTAAATTATTTGTCTCCAGCTTTATACGTTAAACTTTTTCAGTAAAAATATTAATTTATTAAAATATTAAATAATTAACAATCATATAATATCCAAATGAAACTATTGATAAGAAACAGAACTTAAAATAATCGTTAGTTAAAATATGGCCTGCGTCTGTATTTAAATTATAGCCGCCTCACAGCCGCCAGTAGACGTATGTTATAGAAACAATAGATTTACTTTCGTGAAGAGACAGATATTTATAAATTATATTATGCATTATTTACACATCTTATATATTATATATTGGAGATTTGTCCACGTTCCTGTTAAGTTTGAGATTAGAAAGATTGAACATGCAATACTTATAAAAGATACAAGAAATTCTGGATGCAGGATGTTAACAGTCAACATGCTGTATGCTAGCGGGAAGCCCGACAAGTAGCAATTAACATATAAAGAATCATTCAAGTTTCTAGTTATGAAGTAAAATATAGCGTGAATACATTTTAAAAGCATTTGAATTAGTTCAGAATTACAGTATAGAAATAAATTAAGTTCCGACGGAACTAGAGTATTTCCGAGGTGTTTAGTGTTCAACTTTATCGGAAGAAATGAATATTTAGGAGGTGTCGCTTAAAGAAAGTCAGGGACGCTGTAACAATAAGCTAAGTGCGCTATGTTAATGTGTAAGTGACCAAATTAATTTAACTGATAATTGATTGATAATAAATGAATGGACGCTGTGTGGGATTTATTAGTATAAGTACCAGAAACACATCTAATTTGATTGACTTCAATTACGATAACAGGTAATTAACGTAAATAAATAAAAGGTAAATAAACGTATTTTACCAGAAGAGGGGAATAGTTAAGATTCTAGAATATGTTAATTATGTAAAAATTCATAACGAAAAATATTAATCATAACGAAAAATATGCATATCGGTATGTGGAAGGGGATCAGTATGTATAAAAACGATGCCCAGTTTAATCGAGGTATAGTAATTTTGGGCGTCCGCCGAACATCGTAATGTCCAACTAAGTAGGGAAATAATAATCCGGAATAAAATTATATTAGGATTTATAATTACATAAAAAAATAAAGTCATGTCTAATTAAACTGTGATCATAACTTTATTACGTATTTTATTATGCATTCGTCTAATGTAACGCGGTACTTAGCATTAATATTTTTGGGCATAATTCAGATAAATTAACTTGAGTATAATCTTGATGAATAAAGTAAAGTCGAGTGTAATTAGTAACAAGTTTGTTGATCAAGGTAAAGCGAACAGAAATACAAATAAATAATTAAGATAATTGTGCGTTACTCTAAAATAATAATTAAATAGTTTGTGCACAGCAGCAAAATCTGTAAGTACCTTGTTTAACATTTCTTCGATGTAAATGAGCAAATCATAAAGTCACTTTTATTCAAGTGTTGATTTATTGTATTAATTGCAAAGCGTTACTTTATTTACTTTATTACTTTATTTAACGTTTGGGATTACTTTATTTTACGTTTGGGATTTCACTTTTATTCAAATGTAGATTTATTTTATTAATTGCAAAGCGTAGATACTTTATTTTACGTTTGGGAATGAATGAGTATGTCATTCGATTGCATGTAAACATTTTTAACGACCAGTATAATTTAATTACGTTTAGTCACTGTCTCATTTCTCCTGTCTGAATTATTAAGGCTTATGACTATCGTTAAGGATTAACGTTACTCAGCCATGAAAGGCACAATTAAATCTAAACGGCACGTCCACCTTAGCGATGGTACGAACTAGTGTTTTATTCTAAATTAAGTGGGGCTAACCTGGGGGTGTAGATAAGATCGTCCCGCCTCAATTATTCAATTAATAACTTTGCTTGAAGTAGCTAAACTAAAGTGCTATCTTATAGTATAACGAAGGAGTTCAAGCATCTATAATTGTGAGCAGGGGATTGCTATGCTAATCCATATAAACTTCCCCTCTCACCCATATAACGTCGGCGAGCACAACCTGCCGCCCTAAATTAAACGTCACAATATCGTTCTATCGGAGGTTATATTCTTTGTTTTGTTCTATGCTGTTCTAGAATATTGAGTCATCTAATGATATAAGAGAATCAATAATCGATATAAGTGATAGTGATAAGAAAATCAATATCAGAGATATATAGTAGTCATTTAGTATGTACGAGAATATTTAAACGTATCATTAATTTATGTTACTTCATTCTAAATACTTGCCTTTCTATTTAACAAATATAAATAATTATTTTATATGTATAAATTTAATAATTAATTTGGAATAATAACTAAGCCTTGCATAATTACCTCCATTGTTGAAATATATTGCAATAAACTGAATAATGTAAATTCAAATACATTAAAATCTTTAAATTTATTATAATTGCGTAATAAAAGTTTTTAAAAAATCGTTACTCGGGCACAAAATTATAATTCTTTTGAACAGTTTGGAAAAAAGTTGATAAAAAAAAGCATATAAGCATATAGTATATTAACGACTCCTGCCTGCTGCCTATACGAGATACAAATAGAAAAGCAGAGAGAGAGAGCGAGCGCGCGAGAGTTTCCTGCCGTTGAAAGCGTGCATTAAACCATATACATTACATAGCTAGCTAATTTAACTGTTATTAACAAAAACAGTTCGTTCGTTTTTCGTAAAACATTATTTTGTCGTTTGTCGTAAAACAACTGTTCGTCGTTTTCTAACCCATTATTATATATTGCCTTTTGTAAGTCATTAGGTGAACGCCCATTTCAATTTTTCGTGAAAATTGTTTTCCAAATTGCTCCTGCAAGTAGGCAAGACCCAACATTTTCCAAAGTATGAGTAAAGATGCAAGGTCATTTCAAATCTCTTTGGAATTCTCCTATGTTAATAGTCCCAAAGAAACCGAATAATCTCGGTACGCCAGGCGTGAGACTTGTAGAGGACTATAGAAATATAAACAAAAAGACGATAGGTTTCTCCTATCCTTTACCCAATATAGACGAGATATTGGACCAATCGAGACACTCCAATTATTTTAGTGTCATTGATTTCAAGGCAGGATTCCACCAAATACTCTTATGTCCCCAGGACGGACCAAAAACTGCTTTATCCATTGACAGTGGGCATTAGCAATATAATCGTTTTCCAGTTGGACTCCTAAATGCACCCACCACATTCCAACAATTAATGGACAAGGTACTCACGGGATTAAAAGGTGACAGGTGTTACGTTAACCTGGATGATATCATCATTCACGCCGATAATCTATTGAACCATAACCGCCAGTTGGAACAAGTCTTAGAAAGACTCACGAGGATCGAACTAAAAATTCAGCCCAACAAATGTGCTTTCCTTAGGAAAGAAATAGTATATTTGGGACATGTGGTAATCTGGGAAGGGGGCCAGCCTGATGCTTTCAAGATTAAATCGGTCAAGTCGGCGCTTTTCCTGGCTTAGTAGGGTTTTACCGGAAGTTTGTTGAAAACTTTGGTACAATAGCATAGTCCTTAACAAATTTGCTTAGGAAGGATACACCTTTCGTCTGAAAAGCAAGTTTGCGCATTTGAAAAATTAAAGTCAATAATTTGCAAAGATTCAATATTAAGATTTCCTGACCTTTCAAAATCATTCATATTAAATACCAAAGCAAGCTCTTTCGCGATTTCAGCTATACTATCGCAATCATACTAGTGGAATGCAATACTAGTGATAATCCAGAATTCCCTTTAGCGTTTGCTAACAGAAAATTGAATAAAGCCGAAATAAATTATTCAATATTTGAGAAAGAACTTCTTGCTATAGTGTGGGGGGTAAGGCATTACCGACCCTATCTATATGGCCATAAATGTATAATCTATACAGACCATTAGCCAATAAGTTGGTTTTCAAATTGTAAAAATGCGGGATCTTCTAAACTCACGATCCTAGGTACGAAGAAGGTAACCCTACGGTTGCCATTTTGAATATCATAAGATCCAAAAGCTCAAACGAGGCATTCCTTACAAAAATTGCAAAATTGTAAATAAAACAGGAATTAGAAGAAATTAGAGAGTTTATCTATTACTTCCACTAGTATTGCTTTATGTATACCAGCGGACCTTGAATTTAACGAATCGCATAAAATAGGGGTAGAAGAAAGATTTCAGCATAAAAATATCCTCCGGATGGCAGATCTCAAACCTCCTGAAATAAAAGCTATACCAGAACAGAAAAATCAATTTTTATTTGATCTATAAATTTTTATTTCCTCAATTTTTATTTGATCTATCAACACCTTTGAAATAAAGGAGAGTAAAAAGACATATTCACTATACTAACTGAATTGAAGATTAAACTGGAATAAAATAATATCCTTGAAATTTTTATTCCTAAAATAGGTGGAAGGTTACGACCGATTACGTTGGAGCAAAATCAAGCTCATGATAAAATATATATTTAAAGACAGTGACAGCAGAATCTGTGTTTATACCAATGACGTAGTCACTCCAAACCCTAGCGAAATAAATGATATTTTAGTAGAGTTTCATTCCTCCCCGAGTGCAGAACATTCTCAAATTAGAAAGATTTAACATGCAACACTTATAAAAGGTATTAGAAATTCAGGACGGATACACATTGTGAAGAGTTGTTAATAGTAAACATAATGTATGCTAGTTAGAAGCCAGACAAATGGTAATCAACATTTAGAGAATCATTTAGTCTCCTATTTATGAAGTAAAGTATGGCGTGAATACATTCTAGATGCATCGTAATTAGCTCAGAATTTCAGTATAGAAATAGATTATGTTCCGACGGCAAAAGAAATATTGTGGCGGAAGAAATTAAAGTGATGACGTCAGTATAGTAAAATTAAACAACGGTGTAGAGCAGTGGGCAAGATCGCTGATTGGTTATCAGTAATCAATAACACAAGCCTTCTACTTCAATGTATGTGTGACCAAATCAATTTAATTGGTACTTGATCTATAAGAGACGAATTAGTGCTGTAGGAATTTTAGCAGTATTGGGGCAATAAGCACTTGTGATTGGATTAACCTCAATTACGAGCAAAGGTACTTATACTGACAGTAGTATAGACACTTAAGTAGAATACATTGACTAAATGTAATTTACCAGAAGAGGGGTAAAGCGAAGATTCTTGATTGTGTTAAATATGAACAAATTAATCATGACGAAAAATATGCATAACGATAATTGGAAGGGGGCCCAAGATGTTTAAAAACGATTCACCCACAGCGGCAAGATATAGTAAAATTTGGCGTCCGCCGGGGGTAACTCTGCTCGAGAACGTAGCGAAAATATAATTATGAATTAAATGAACAAGAAAGTGAACGTGGACAACTCTCCACGTTACAATATGCCGCTCGAAACAACGACTTATCACTGGTTGTCATTTTTTTATCCTGTGGCTTAGCAGAGAATTACTAGAATTTAAATGTCGAGTTAGTTTCGACCGTTTCATAGCGTCATTTGAAAGAATTTCGGTACATATTACACACGTAGGTCATGGTAATAGTTCACTATCAGGAGCTTTAATGAAATGAATCCTAACAAAGTTTTCTTTTTTCTTTTTGTTTTATATCGTGTACTCTACAGTATCAGGATATTTGTTTTCATTTGTTCCTTCGAAACTGTTTTACTTTGAGTTTCTGACTCATTAACATTACATTTGTATTCATCAGGAATTGCTCTTTTTATAAGTATATGATGATGATAGAGCAACAAATGAAACTTCACAAACAAATTTATCTTTTAATATTTTAGGCCAAAGATTTATTAAATTTATGTCACCACAATTAAATGTACTTTGTGTTGAGCACCACAATTATAATAAACCCATTTGTTATATTTATCTAGTTTCGTAATGTACAAATTGTAACAAAATATATGAAAATAATACCCAATGAGTGAATACACTTTATATGTCAAAAATTCGTGGACGTGATCGCCACTCCATCTTTCATATAGTCGAAGTCCTACGTTTTGTTATATCTGGCATAAAACAACAGTTGAACATTTTTGTTTCGACAGTCACCTTTTAATTCGTCTATTAAATTTAATTAGCACAATAGTTTAGGGTAACCTAAACAACATTAGTCTAACCCATGAATCCCCCGGTCCTCATGTTTACGCAGTCCGCTTTGCCGCAGCCTACGGCCGCTCTTGACTCACATTGTTCCCGTATTTACCAACGGTGCGGACAGCTGCGCTGCTCTGGTTTGCATAGCCTACGATCCATCTTTACTCTCTTTTCGACTCTTTTTGAAATTAGGGGGTATTAACGGATTGCAGTAATTTTAATACAGGAGACGTAGTAAAATATAAAACATTGTCGAAACCTGAATCCTATATATTTTATATACCTATAGTTATCGACAGTGTACGAATTTGCTCACTTAGTAACAGTTAGTTACGAGTACCCAAAAAGCGTCTGAGAAATCCAAACTGGAATGCTTCCCTTTACTCCAAATTCTTTGGGAAGATGCTGCTTCAAATTGCCAGTGAAATTCGACGACGTTGGCTGCAATAAAGCCGAGGCTTGAATGAAGCTTTTTTCTCTCACAATTTTATGAAGGTCCGAATTTCGTCCGAATAGAAAAATTTCCCTGATTTGATCTGATTTGATCTGATTTGATCTGATTTGATCTGATTTGATCTGATTTGATCTGATTTGATCTGATT
>WYDF02071852.1:0-11426 GCA_009867245.2 Adranes taylori
TTTTAATGATGTTTTTTTGTAATGCTTTTACCTGATGATGATATTTATATATTGAAAACGTTCGTAATGAAAATTTATTTTCATTTATTGTACAATTTTTGGTCACCTGTCTACAACAGTTTTATACATTAAATATAAATTGAAATTAAACTATAGGTAAGGGGGTAAGACAGGGGTGTCCTCTTAGCGCTTGCTTAATCAACATTTACATATCTGATTTAGAGGATGTTTTGAGTAGTGGGCAAGTTGGGGAAACACAGATTGGAAGGCGTAAAGTACGGTCGTTGACTTATGCCGACGACATAGTTTGTATGGTAAGTAATAGAGAAGAGATGAATGAGATGATATGGTGGGTTAAGAGGTATATAAAAAAAGGATTAGAAGTAAATACACATAAGACTAAGATAATGGTTTGTAAAGAAGATGGAAGAGAATGTAAGAGCGACGTATTTAATTTAAGAGGAAAAAACATTGAGGTAGTGAAAAAGTCCCAATACTAGGGTTATATTATGACACAAAGTGGGTCAGTTAATGAACATATTAGAATGCTACCGAAGAGAGCTAGGGGATTGATTGAAAGAATGAGGAAGGTGTGGGAATGGAGATTTAGCGAGTTTGTAAAGATGAGGTTGATGATAGATGGACCATAGGTGTTACTTACGTACTTACCCCATGCATGACGACACACAGCATTTCACTGTTATTGGTGAACTTCATCCCTATTATTGCGAGGAAATTATTATAACTGGATATTCCGAGTTATTTGTAAGGTTTGCTTATTTAGGCATAAACGCCATATTGTGTTTCCGCCATATTGTGTTTTCGGACACATATTCATACCAGATTTTAAGCATCTGCAAGAAACAAACTAGCGCATGAGTAGATCAAGAAGAATGTATGTTAAAGGAGGGATAAAAAAATGTACCTTCGGAACATTCTTAGCATATTACTGTAAAATGTCCATAGAATGTCACTGAAAATATATACTTAGTATGTGCTATCTGGCAAGAAATTGTCGCATCATATACGTAGCATCTACTAGTAATATACCGAATATTCAAAACATGTATAGCACTTGTGTGTGATATACTTAGTATATTTGTGCTACCTGGGATATAACTATAAAAATAGTTTGTATAGCTTATTTGCACAATTTATTAAACCTATTCATCTCTGAAATCAATTATCTTAACCCTATAAAAGTGTTACTCAACTGAAAATCAGAATGATACACCAATAATGGACTGATATATTCTATTCCATTTAATTAATTTGAACCAATTATGAAACAAGAAATACGCTAGATGTTGAATTTAAAATTTTATTACATGCTAATTTAATCATCAGGCGTTTATACTAATATATTTGGTTAGTAATAATTTAAGAGTCGATTCGTAGTTTTCAGAAAACTGGAATAATTAAAAATTTATCAATTGCAAAGGAAAAGTTTGCTCTCGTAGAATATAGCGGGTAATATTTTTCACTGTTCCGAACCACGCTCACAAAGCGAAGTTGCATTATTTATAATTAAAGCAAAGGTTTAATTATTTATATACCGTAATGTGCTTGAAAAGCTTAGCATAATCATTTTCTTAAATTGAATTTCCTTAATTTATTCTTGCATTTTAAAAATTTTTTGTGATGGGAAAATATTAAAACTGTTTTTAGGAACTTTGATAATAAAGGATAAAATTTGTCATAAATGTCGTTCATAAATAATATTAAATAGATTGTAAAGTTTAATTCAATAGTAATTAATTATTAAAATTGCAAGCTTAGTAATACTAAATATACCTTTATGGGCATATATATTGAATAAACGTACATTCACATTTCTACTTACATAATATTTCAATAAAATTATAACTGAAAAATATTTTAAAATATTTATACAATATTCAAAACATGCTATCAGATATAGAAAGAGAGGATGGGATACATAGAGGGAAAGAGTTAAACTACACGACATATCCCCAAAAAAATCACTATACCGTAGATGGGATGAGTCGGGACAATTTGGGAGGTTGTTTAAGCCTCTTTCGAAGACAGATTTTTTTTCGATTCGACATGATTTTATATTATGACTTTGTGCATCCACAGCATAATATATTATTGGGGCACTCATAGCCCAATAATATATTTTTATTAATTTGTATGTGGCCCGATTCACCACAGAAACTTGTGAATCGGAACAGTCGAATATTTCTCAGTATCTCCCTATTCAAAAGTCTATAGGGGTCAAAAGGAACTTTAATAAAATAAAAAAAATATATTTTAGGCCAGGGAGGCTTAGGATTTAAGTAATGAAATAAAATAATAATCAAATAAACATATTTTTTATTCATTCAGCCAACTTAAAAACATTTTTTTCACAATTTTTTTTTAACTTCTATTAAAAACCTGCCTATGGAAATGTGGGTGTTGGATGAAACGTATATCTGCCCCTTCGTACAGTAGGTGGCGTTATTTTTTGAATAACATCAGAGTGTTGGAACTCCGACACATCTTCCACATTGGGGGAAATAAATATTTGCTCGCACTTTCTCGATTGTCTCGAAAATGTCCCCACGCATTTATCTTAATCAATTTATACAATCATCCCAATAAAATAATTGACCCCCGTGACACACTGAAATTATATCATCACCCAGTCCTCTTTTTCAAGAAGTATCTCCTCAAAATGGTGGGTTGAAACTGCAAAGTCCTCAGTATGTTGTGGTGATTGTGATAATCGGCTTGGGCCGGCCTCTTCCAGATCTGTCTCACTTGCTGAACTTTCATCCACTCTAAAATCCACCACAGTGACACTGCGGCCAGCTGGCAGTTTCAGTCTATTTTTTCTTCCCCTATTGAACTCACCACTCTCTGTCCCATATCGCATTTCGTTCAAAAATGTTGTCAAACTCTCTTCAGTGTTAAGGGCAACGGTATTATCTGGTTCCACATCAAATCTTTCGGGTGGCAGGCACTGTAGCACTTTCTGGTCGTTTAAAGGATATATCCCTGTTTTCTCAAAATCAGATAGTATTACCCTTTCCATATTAGGTTTCATTAATTCTAATGTTTTTTTCATAAGGATTGCGAAGTATTTTTTGTCAAGAGATTCGTTACTGCTTTTACTTTTTGATTTGGGATTTGTAGAACTTTCCTCCAGTTGATTTTTTGCAGACCTGAAGAAGGAGACGTATAATGGCTGCGTGAGATGCGTGGAGTTGGGTGCGGGGAATGCAAAACTTATATCATTCTCTTCTGATAGGCGCACTACCTCAAAGGAGAGATGTGAACTAAGATTGTCACCAATCAGGAGCTGATTTCCAGGAAAATGTCGACAGTATGGGATTACAAGTTTTTGGGACCAATCTAAAAAGCATGTCCCATCTATCCACCTGCTGTTACTTCTACTGTAAAAGTATCCTTGTGGACCACCTTCCGTCCACAAGTCATATAAATGTTTTGATTTATAAATTGTGTAGCAGGGGAGCAAACTCCCCGAGGCTTTTGCACGAAATATAACACATACGCTAGCTTTGTTTGAATTCATTACGCACTCGGGATACTTCTATTCCCTTTTAAATTTCATTTTACGCTTGCCGGGGTCATCAGATAAAGCGGATTCATCATTATTTATCTGAATGTGAGGCGGTATATCTTTTCTTATTTCCTCCAGCTCTTTGAAATAATTTTAGTTGGGGAAACTTACGCCCGGCTCCTTTTCATATTTTGTCATAGCCGCTAGGATAGGGTATCTTTATGTCTTTATACTAATTTATACTGTTTGTAGTACAAAGCAGATTTCGAAAGTCCAAATTTTTCCTGAGCGTTTCGTATCGGCATTTCTCCCATTATCGCCTTAATAGCATTCTTAATTTTTCTTTGTTAATAGGTTGCTTTGGCTTGGCCAGTGCGTCCATTTTGTAATGCCTCGGCAAGTAAACAAATAAATGTATACC
The DNA here is from genome assembly GCA_009867245.2 of Adranes taylori. Lineage (NCBI taxonomy): Eukaryota > Metazoa > Arthropoda > Insecta > Coleoptera > Staphylinidae > Adranes > Adranes taylori. Next base: position 3,951 of record WYDF02071852.1, read on the forward strand.
ATTCTGCATTAATAGTTCTACGACTTTCAAGTGGAATAGTAGCGACATGCCCAGTTTTTGAGACAAAACAAGCTACCATTTTCTTAGGAACACTGCGGCAGCGAGTGATTTTTGTGGGTCTGATTTCTTCTTCAAACACCCAAACAGTTGACTTCTGTTTTGTTTCTGGTTCATAAGCATAGATCCAACTTTCGTCACCACTAGTAATGTCGTAGTCAATTTTGATCGCCCTGAGTCGAATCATTTAAGCATTTCTTTAAACCAATTCACACGAGCCTCTTTCTGAGCTTCAATTAAATTATGGGAGATCTAACGGGAACATATTTTTTTAGCACCTAAATAAAATTTCATTAATTTTTTCATACCCAAGCCTAAGTGTGACTCCATTTCTCTATTCGTAATATGACGATCTGACATTATCATATTTCGTACAGCATTCAATGTCTTCAGCAGTTTTTGATGTCATTGGTCGATCTTCATGAAATTCATCACTAATATAACTGTGACCACATTTAAACTCTTGGTACGATCGAAGTACCGTTGTCCTTGAAGGAGCCTCTTCACCAAACACAATTTTCAAATCTTCGATTCACTCCTTTTCACTTTTTTTTAAACGAAAATAAAATAAAATCATTGCTCGAAAATGTTCTCTATTTAAATCCATTTGAATTGAATTCTAAATAATTTTGCAAATTTGCAGTAACGAAACAGTTTGATATATTGACAATCTGTCACTTTTGTTTGACAACTGACATATAAAACTTCATGACGCTTTATAGGTTAATAATCGCTTAAGTACAGCATCCATATTAGATGAACAGATTTCTGCATTACCGATCCGCCATCAGATTCCAGTGATTGCTTTTTGAGTGGACAATAATGTTAGTATATCGGCGGTTTCTTATTGATGTCGGCAGTTCATATAAAAAACGGTTTCAGAAATTATTTAGAAATTTGTTTTCGAATATTTTCTACATATTCCATTACCAATTTGCTAACAGTATTTAGAGAGTTTGGAATAATCAGGTAACCTTTAGATATAAGAAAATGGCGAATCTCAAAAGATAAACAAATTGCTTTCAAAGGTAATCCATATTTAGCTATCATTCATTGTCATCAGTTGGTTCTGATGTTTTTGATTTTAGTAGATTTAAATTATGCTTGGATCTTAAACAGGCATGTGAACCAGTCGCACTTCCCCCCACCTGCTTTAATAAGTTTCCCACAGTTTCTAATTTGACATGTGCCAGCTACATTTTCTTGCAGAAAATAAATCCATTACTGATTCTCTCCATACGGATTCTCTTCTTATTTGATTATTAGCCATTCGAGAGCTACAAAAAAAATTCAATAAATCATAACAGTTAACTTTAAACGATTCAAGTATGGATAAATGTTTAAAAATAGCATATAGACATAGTTTTATCAAGCCGTTTCTGTGTTCACGAACAATGGAGCCCGCGATATCGCGAATCACCACGTATGGTAGTCATGGACGAACTCCTTTTGCTTTCTTTTTCATCCAAATACGCAATTTTTTACTGGTTTTACTGGTCGTCCTTAACGGTAATACTGGAATATATTTTTTTGACAATACCGATAATATCGTTAACGGTAAAACTGGAAATACAACTCCTAGACCTAATCCCTTGTCTCCCCAATATAAGCACCGAACTCTACTCCAATAGCAGTACATCTACTTCAAACGAACCCACATAGCTCCTCATGATTTAATAGTTTGTATGTGTGAAGATTACCCGAAAGGGTTGAAACTATAAATTCACAATCGATCTATTGTACTATAAGTGCCAAATCACGAAGTGAATACTCTTCCAATTGATATTACATCAAGGATTACCACAAATTAACGCTTGACACAATAAATATTACAATATTTATTTATTAAAACAACTAAAACCTTTGTAAAATTATTTAGTAGTTACAAAAATGTTACGAGTTTCATATTTATTTTAATATAATATATATATTTTATGTAGGACTTCAATTCTACGATGGATTATCATAAATGCGATGTGATCTATCCAATTTACATAATATATACAGCAATGCCACAATATTGTTATTATGTTATAGATGTTGTAAATGTTTATGTAACAAAGGACGTTAACAGCATATTGTTCCTTGTGCTTTTAATCTTTGGGCAACTAATTAATTAGATGTTAATATCGTTTGTGGTTTCAATTACAACACAGTTGCATTAAATTTGAGACGTAAAAGTTAATTTCCGTAACACTGAGTTAATGAGTTTATCTTATTTAAAACCTAATTCAACTTTATCGCCGTTAGAATCATGATACGATAGATAAGAAGTAAAGTATGTAGCATTTATAATTGTGGGAGAATTGGGAATTAATTTTTAAATAATTATTATATTTTATTGTCAAGTAGTAACACAGCAATATTGAATATTGTAGTTAAAGTTTAAAGAGCATAAATTGCAGGGACCAGAACCGTTATTTTTTCGTTCCGGTTCGGCGAAGAAAAAATAAAAGGTTCACTTGCGGTTTACCGTTTATGGTTTTCGGTTTTCGATTCAGCACGTATTTAAATATTAGCAAATTATTGTCAATACACCCACACCGCCCTTATCTTTTTTTATACAGGGCAACAAGCGCTCTCAATTATTTTTATTATTTTTGTAGCAATAAAAACTTAAAAAGTTACAAGATTATATTTACATACTTACTTAATTCCTTTTGCTGAACTTTCTTATCCTGAACATAGGACTTCGACGAAGCCCACCCTATTTCTAGCGAGGGCTTTCAGCTCTGCCATGGTCTTTCCCTCCTTCTTTGCCTCTTCATCCACAGTCTTCCATGATATCTTTGATCTTCCACGTTTCCTTTTTCCTTGCGGATTCCAGAATATAACTTGTCTCTTCACAGCATCCAGCTTTTTTGAGGGTATGACCAATCCAACTCCATTTACTTTTCTGGATTTATATGAAGATGAATTTTTCTCTCGTTTGGTTCCAAAGATCTTCATTAGATATCACATTTGGGCAAAAGATTCGGAGAATTTTTCTGGGACATCTACATTTTCAATGTCCTCATGGTTCACTCTCAGTACTCTTACATCTCTTGTGTTTATCTTCAAAATGTTTGTCTTGGAAGAGTTTACTTTCAGAACCACCATCTTAGTTTCGTACTTGAGTTCTTGGAATTTCTTTTCCATATTAAGATGGTTTTAGGAGAGAAGTCTGATATCAACTACAAAATCTAGATCCTCCAGTCGTTTAGTCAGTTTCCACTGTATGTCGCTCTTTTTTCCATCCGTCACTTTCCTCATCACCTCATCTAGTACCAATTGAAAGATTTTTGGGTACAGAATACATTCTTGGCGATCTGCTGAGACTCCTAATGGTTCCTTGATTTTCCCCTCGTGGATGACACGGCATGTGTACTTGTATGTTTCATTAAACTTTTGTTATATTCTCCGGTATTATTCTCAAGGTTTATCACATACTGCCCCTTTTAAACGAATCAAAGGCCTTTTCACAATCTACGAGCAGAAGATGAAGGCTAATGATAAAATAATTTGACTGTTCGATAATAATACAGTGTTAATTTGGTCGGTACTAGAACGATGACTTCTGAACCCTGATTGCTCCTTCCTGATTTGTGATTCCACTTGTGCTTTGATTCTGTTGAATATCAGCTGCGTCAGCACTTTACTTCGAATTGATAGTAGTGTGATAGCTTAGCTTACCAGCACTATCTATAATTTACCAACTCAACACCAGTTCCAGGCTGAAGAGGATGACAAATCCTAAAGCCTCAATAATAAATTCACCAACCTCCTAATGTATACAATCCCAACAGGGAGTGGGGTTTTAGTTAGGATAAAAATCCCACACTGTTGGATGCACCGGGCATCCTTCGCCTTTTGAAGGTTTCTCCACTTCCTACGTAAAACAAAAAAAAAATCATCTTAGACCGACCTCAGGTGACATCGTATATGCTCTGGAGCCACTTGTTCTCTGGACGTCACTGTGACTTTGTTTTCGTTTCACGTTCTATTCCGCTATTTCAATTATTCTGATCCGCAGGTTGCTCTTCTAACTTTGAATTTTATTGTGTTTTAGTGTTTTGTAGAGCTTGATTTTGTGTTGAGTGATTTTATTTAGTGGCATGGGTCTTAAAGCAGTCTTCAAAAAGAAACATCTTACTCTGACTTTGTCTCAAAAGTTGCAAATCGTGAAGAAGTTGAAGTTTGATAATGGCGTAAGTAGACACATCACTATACAATATTATGACATGATCGTGTACAATTTACGACATTAAAAAAACAAAGACAAGTTGAAACGGTTTTTGAACTTTGAAAAACCCAAGTTACACCAATTAGATTCGGTTTTGAACAATTGGTTTATAGTAAAGATATCAGAGGGTAAACCCATAACTGGTCCTATGGTTATTGAGAAAGCTCTACAGTTGCAACGAGATTTGAACATTGATGCCGATTGCAAATTTTCTGATGGCTGGCTTCGGAGCTTTAAGGCTCGTCATGGTATCAGAAAATTACACATTTCTCGCGATCTGAAATCTGCCGATGTTGCAGGCGGTAAAGAGTTCAAAATTAACTTTGTTGGCGTTGCTTACCAAATTCTACCCTTGCTGGTGCGAATGAGAAAAGTGTTCAATGTTTTTAGTCCAATAAAGATCAGTTAACGGTTCTGCTGTTCTCAAATGCATTCGGTTATCACAAATTAAAAGCTTTTGTAATAGAAATGTCAAAGAATCATAGGGCCTTAAAAGGCGTGAATATCATGCCTTTGATTTATGAAACAAACAAGTGAATGGATGAATCAAGAGTTGTTTAACACCTGGTTCTTCAAAAACTTTGTGCCAGCTGTTAAAAACAAATTTGATCATTTACATGAAGAAGAATTAGTGCGTGGTAATATTTCAGTAGCCTATCTTCCTCCAAATGTTACATCTTTGCTTCAATCCATGGATCAAGGGATGATCCTGAACTTCTGGCATCGGATTTCAATGTGACACAAAGACAGTTTTCCTAGAGACGCTGTCTTTGCTAGTACTTTGGCTTGGGATGGGGTAAAACTGGAAGCTTTGCAAAAGTCATGGCCTAAACTTTACTCTGAAGTAATTGACGAAAATATCGAAAGCAATACCGTTTATGATGAATTAGAAGTTGTTTCAAGTCATTAGAAAACCACATGTCATAGATGAATCGAGAAGAAATAAGAGAGTGGGATGAACTGATAAGAGAGTTGATGAGCCGACGAAGGAAATTCTGAAAGACGAGGCCATCAGACCGAGTGTTATCAATCCAACAGCCCCCAAAGACGTGGACTGAGATGAAGATAATGTAGACGAGTCAAAGAACATTATTTGGAATTAAGTAGCTGATGCCTTGAATACATTTATCAAGCTTTCTGAACGCAGCAGTTCGTTCAATAATACAGCATTTATGAAACTCCATATCATACGAAATGACTTCATAAAAAACGAGGAGAGAATACTAAAAAATAATTCGATATTCGAGATTTGTTGAAGTTGGCTTCTACCAAGAAGAACAATTTCATGGGTTAAGATCAACCGGCTTGCTCAACTTCCAATTAAAATTTTTGTAAGCCTAAGTTGCTCTTTTCTGTTTCTAGTTATTTATTTTACATTACAAAATGTATTATGTAAATTTTTATTCTATTTATGCTGTTTAACCAGATATTTCCCGATATTCATCCTGTAGTCCGGCATGCCACAAGTCCCGAACGTGCCGGATTAGAGAAATTCTACTGTATTTAACCTGTCCACTGAACTGATTTCGGTACAATTAATATTCTGGACTAATCTAAACTGATTCTAGATGAGTATAGCTTTGAAAATGACTTGATAAATCGGAAATAAGTAAAACGTAATTTAAATGAGAGAATTGGTGGCTTCAAAAACCTCGTTATGGAAACAAGTTTTGATAATATGTGATGTGATGGGTTGCAAAACAATCAAAATAATTGAACGAGAAAATTTATAAGTTTTGATTTTTGGATTAATACCTGAAATTTTGTTCAGAATTTTCTATCGTCTTGATTGTTGAATTTGTAAGTGGTCTCAATTCCACACAAGGAATAGCATAGCGATTTTTTTTTGCTCGAATCATATCAATTATGCTCAGGGGAAATGGGTTGGGTACCTAGTTATATATATTGATTTATGGAATACACTTAAAAGCTGATATCCAAATAAATTTTTTTAGATTGACATCTAAGTGTATTTTTGTTTTGGATTATTATTGATCATCATCATCAGTAGTGCTACAGCTCTACAGGGCCTCGACTTTCTCTAGCCTCGTCCGACATCCTTTCCGGTCTCTGGCAAGGACCTTCCAGTCAGCTGCACCAATTTTTCTGGCATTATCCTTTAAACGGTGCTTAGGTCGTCGTCGATCGGTCAGTCCGGCTTTTTCTGCTTGAGACTTCGCAACAATGTTTTTTTTTACGGAGTGAGTTGTTAGCCCATTACCAACCCCCTTTTCGGAGGACCATTTCATCCGCTCTCGTTTGTCCCTGACCCAACTTTCCATCCGGGTTGGTTACCGGGTCTCCAGTTGGGTTACTCAGGTTAACAGGGGGTACCATCGAGTAGGCGAGAGTCGGGTTTGAGCAGCAGAGGCTAGGTGAGGCTATCCGGAGGCGGCCTCATATGTTCGCTTGCTACTCCTTTACTCCTCCGATTATTATTGATATGTTGTGATATTTGTTGTTAAATTGTTGCCAAGCATCGTTTTAAAAATTGGCGATTAGAGTTCTAAGCAGAGGAGGTGATGAGTCAAAAGAAAATTTAAACAGAAATGGGTTGTGGTATGAAATTATAGTAGTCCGTTCCAAGATGTATATATTGTTATTCAGTTTTTTAATAATTTTTGCATAGCTCATATATATTAAAAATGAAAGTTAGTTTCCCAATAAATGTCGAGGATTTCTAAAAAAAAATATTCTAATTTATGCATAACTAATTTCAATCTATCTAACAAATTTTTCCAGAAATGATTCATCTCAGTTCTATAGAAATATAGGCGAATACACAAGAAGATCACAGCAGTGTAGAGACATGCAGGGTGAGAGCTGCAGCCCTTTTAAGCTGTTTTTAAATTATTAAGCGCAAACTTTTGTTATAGTCCACCGATCACACGCGATGTGATCGATAAATGCGCGTCCATAAACTTTTGATTATTCGAGTGAAAATAAGCGAGAAACCAGCCAATACATTAATGTGTCTATTGCTTAACTTGTTGTATATATGTATCTATTGAAATTATATTAGTACTAAGCAGGACCGTACGTATAGTTTCAGAAATTTAATTAAATATTGATTGCGTAGTTAATTTTTACCTTTTGGAATAATATATATATATATATATATATATATATATATATATACACTTAAGCAGTTATATATAATAAAGCGGTGATTATTATTACATTAAGAAGCATCGTTA
>WYDF02071863.1:0-11426 GCA_009867245.2 Adranes taylori
CAAATAATCTTAAAACTGCTTTTATAATTTTATAAATTAACTTATTCTTTGTTTGTTTCATAACTATAGAACCTCATGATGCTATAAAGCGAAACCGATCGTTAAAAATAAAAGTAAATAAGAAAGTACAAAACTCTTTTAATAATAGGTAATTAATTCACTATAATTTTAATAGTCTTCAGAAGTGCTGGAGTAGGAGTTTTCAGAAGTGCTGAAAACTCTTACGGTCCAAAATTTTTTAATAAGTTACTACTTTGTTAGAAATCTACAAATTAGAGTTAAATCTCTTGATTGTTATTCACAAAAGAAAATATTCGTGAATATTTCCGTCTGTTCTTGCATATTTTCTATTGGAGCTGGCTCGACACATAATGAACAATGAACCAGCCGACTCGATCATATATTTTTGAATGCGTATTTGTCTCGCCAATGCATCGAAGTAGAAACCTTTTTCCATTTATTAATAAATTACTTTCAATGAACTATGGAAAAAAAGATGGCGGAAAAAACAAATTTATAAAAAATTGACTCGATGTTTTTGGGAACAACCACTTTTCAAATGACATCTCGTTCCAAATATATATCACGACAAAAAAAAACGTTCTTTAAGGAACGACACATCACTAACTGAAAATGAGTTTGGACATAAAATAAAAGCATGTAGCTTATGTAATATTTTTTATTTCAATTCAATCCATCGTCAAAACTTCATATAATAATAATAATTTGTATTCTTTTTCTCAAGTTTTTATTTGTTTTGTTTTCGTAATAATATTTATTATTTTTAAAGTTTAACATGAATATCATGTACTATTTATGATAATAATAATAATATTTAGGTCTAGTCTTAATGGTTTCTGTAGGTAGATGTTTATAAAAAAAATAACTATAATCATTAGCGAATTGTAATAAATGTAATTGTAGATTTTTACAATTCGCTAATAAAGATATAAGTTTATAACATTTGTACAAAAGAAAATATATAATAAATTACATATTTTAACTATATACGTAAAAAATATTAACAAGGCAAAAAAACTAATAAAAGAACAGTCTGTTTGTGTGTAATCATAACATGAATGTGTGTATACAATTATATTGTGATTTTTATTTTTTTTATAGGAATTATTTCGTAAAATATTTTATCTTAATTTTATTATCTTAACAATAATATAGATGTATTTTAAAAAATCTTTGCGTCGAAAGTTTTTTTTGTGATTTTTTGTTTTAAATACAATAGTGATGAACGATTAAACTTTCTTTATGAATGAATGAGGTGCTTATAATGAATGAATGATTTAACAGGTAGATTGATGATTTTCCTGAATTCCGTTCTTTACAACTAGGTTCGCTTAATTTTTTAATATTAGATTACTTTTTTCCTTACTAGTTATAGTAGTACCTTAATTAAGTGCCTGAAATAGAAAAATGAACAATATTAGTACCTACATTATTTTTATTTTACACAATGCTGATGGTGGGTGTAAATTCACACTATTTTCAGTGTTGTCTAGTTTTGATATTCTTCTGAGTTTATGTTTTCTAAATTTCTATTGGATAGTTCTTCTTTGTATAACACTTTGAGTGATGTTAATAAATCAAATCTATTATGGTTATATATATATATATATATAAGTAGTTGTTTGTGAGTAGTTGTATATCTCGCCTGGTAGACATTTTAGTGTGCCAACGTTTCATCAAAGCGACATCTGCCATTGTCGAGGTTTAGAGAAAGTCTGAAAACTTATTGTGTAATGCATTTCGCATACCACCTTGTTATTCTCCTTTCTATGTCAGCACCTGCCGCACCTGGTACGGTGACACATATTGTTGTGTCTACATGTTTGTTGTTGGTGTGAATTATTTGTTGTGAGAAATATGCGACTGGGCACGGGACAGTGGACAACTGAACTTCCTATGCGAAATATACGACCAAGAAAAACCAAATGCGCCTTGCCACATGAAACGATTGATCTGGCGAGTATTACAGAAATCCATTGGCAGAAAAGTAGGCATTTCAAATCCTCGGAATACACCATTCCGGTATGTATTATTCCGGTGGAGAAGATAGGAAGAGCAAGGGTGTCGGTATAATTGTACCAAATAAAATCAATCATAATTCCCCAGCACTCCGAATGGAACTATGAGGAGGAACCGGTTATATTGTTAAATGGGGTGAATGTCGCAATTGACAAATTAAGAAAAGGTAAAGCAGTAGGGATCGACAGAATATCATCCAGTGATCTTGCAGGCTCTTGACGAAAGGGGGCAAAAAAATTTGCACACGTTGTGTTACAAGATTTGAAAAACAGGCTTATGGTCAGAAGACTAGCCAACTTCAGTATAATTCCCCTTCATAAGAAATGGTCAGAAACAGTCTGCGAAAACTATCGTCTAATAGTCCCGATATCACATTCCAACAAGATTATTTTGTACATTCTTCAAGCGAGACTATAGGCCTTCCTGCTACATCAAATATTGCAAGAGATTTGTGAAAGGACGGGGTACTCGAGAACAGATTTTAAATGCGAGGTAGCTTATAGAAAAGGCCCGAGAATACTCGGTAACGATGTATCTGTGCGTTGAAAATGACGAGAAAGTGTTTGATAACGTTCGTTGCCGCAGGCCATTGACGGCTTTAGCAGAATTTGGAAAAGCGCTTTTCAAAGCAACTTCAATTTGCGGTTGATAATCTTCTAAAAGCTAACAGCACCGAAGAGCTTTTAGAGTTTCTTCAAAGACTGGAAGACGTAATCCGGGATTATGGGCTCAAAATAACTACCAACAAGACAAAAGTCATGATAGTAGACCGAGATAACGAAAATCAAGGACAACCTACAAAAATAGGGAGCTATGAAGTCGTCGAAAAATTTGTATGTTTGGGCTCCATACTCCATAAGTCAGGCTCTTGCGAATTGGAAATAAGATGGCGAATTGAAATTGCCCTAGTTTTTCAAGTTTCAGATGCCTGGGTAATCCGTTCCAACGACAGCAGAAGAATAGATGCGTTTGAAACGTAGGTCTGATGCAGAATGCTGCGAGTTCCTTCGACGGCTAGAAGAACAAATGTCTCCAACTTAAATGAGGTCAAATCCGTCCAAAGATTGACATCGATGACATTTAGATGAATTTGGAAATTTTTCGGGCACGTCTCTCGACATGACAGCATGAAAACACTTGTTCAGAAACGTACATAAAATGTGATGATTGTTAGTTTTTATACATGCTACCTGTTCTAAATTGCACTCTACTGAGCTACAATGCTTGTAATTATCAAACCGCACATGTGCTCTCTAAGTAATGGTTGTAAAATAGTTCTAAAATTTGTCCCGAAATTATGCAAAGATTTAATAACTGATTAAAACATCAAAGTAGACAAGTTATCGGAACAGACAAGGACAGGTAGCATAACATCGAATGAATTAATAAGCCAAAATCAAATAAAACATCAAGGGTGATTCAGAAATAATGAGAGATCTTCAGAAAATGAGTTTAACAAAGTTTAACTGAGTGTGTGTGTGTGTGTGTGTGTGTGTGTATGAGTGTGATCACACATTAAATGTGTGCGCATAATTGTTATGTCAAGTAAAAATAAAAAGTGGTACAGAGACAAATTTAATATCCTTATAATCAGAAAATGACTTTCATTCTGATAGGATAATATTTAAACTGCGTGGCGGAGGAGTGTTCGTAGCAATTAAAAAGGATCTAAAAGTATCACTAATTAAACCCATATCAATGTTAGTACAGCATATTTTCGTGAGTATATTGTGGTAAAATGGGAGCCTGGTAATTGGTGGTATTTATCTACCACCTTCATTGGAAGCACACTATTTTCAATACACAGAATCTGTGGAGAGAGTGAAGAGAGGGGGAATAGGTATTGGATGAATGAAAGAGAGAGAATGTGTAGAGGTTGTGGGAGGGGGGAGGAAACATGGATACATTGGATGAGAGAGTGTGTGGTGATGCAGTGGAATGAAGATGAGAGATTGGATGGGGAGAATTGGAGATGCTATGGGCAAGATGGGTGGGGAAGGGCTATAATGTAAAAGGTGGTGGGTAAAATGAGGGGTAATAAAGGAGGATAAGATACTCGGTCAAAGTAGGAGGGAAATGGCTAAAGGGGAAAGGTAGATTAAGGATGATTATTTCTTTTTTGTTTGATTTTTATTTTTTTCTTGCTTCCACGTTAGTTAAGTATGTGTATTATTAATTTAATTGTAAATATATAGATGTAAATATTAATGCCAATAAAGGTTACTATCGATATATTCCGGCCAATATGTACTGGAATTCAAGTAAATGATGGAAATGATACAATAACATTGTTGGCGGACTATTGTGCTAGTATATCAGAATAATGACTTTGCAACGGGTGTTTGCCCTAATGTTACTTATAGCAATCAGTTTGATATCAGCTGTCCAAGTATCCTCGAAGTCTTGAATAAAATATTTCTGTTAAACAGCTTGTCTGCAGGCCCTGACTACTCCAAGCTCTTTTATAAAAATATGTGCTTATACATTATGTACACCGCTAACGTTGTTATTTAATCTCTCGCTAAATGAGCAATACTTTTCTAAATGGAAAACTAGTTACCTTGTTCCTATTTATAAAAATGGTGATAGGTGCAATCGGAAATACCAAAAATATTCGATAGTCTAATTAACGATCATCTAATCTTGTCTTGCAGAAAGCTAATACCCGAACAGCATGGATTTATTCAGGGTCGGTCTAGTCTTTCAAATCTTATGGTTTACAAAACATATTGGAGACCGCTTTGGAGAATGCTTTGGAGACCGGATCCTGCGTTGATGCAATTTATACAGACTTCTCGAAGATATTCGACAGAATGAAACATGAAATAATGTTACAAAAATTTTCTGGCTTGGGTTTTAGTACTGTTTGGATTAGATGGTTTCGTAGATTTTTGTGTGGAAGGTAGCAATTGGTTAAGTTGGAAAACTATATTTCAGAGCCCTTTATTGTGAAATCAGGCGTACCTCAGGGTAGACATTGCTCTCCTATGCTATTCAACTTATTCGTAAACGATGTAACCTTTTGTTTCAAATATGCAAACTTCTTGGTCTTTGCAAACTTCATGAGATTAAAATTTTCAAAAACATAAGCTGTCCCAATGACCAGTTGGATCTACAAACTTATTTAGAGATTTTTGGAATGGACATGTTTGAACAGTGTCGAATTAATATTAAAAAATGCAATTATAATTGTTTCTCTAAAAGTCGTTATCCCAATATTTATAACTACGAAGAATGGTAGAAACTTTAACACGAGTGAATTAAGAATTTTGTATTGTTCAATCATTAGATCAAATTTAGAATATTGCAGTCAAATATGGTTACCTATTTATCAGTCTCACATAGTATAACTAGAAAGAGTACAAAATTTTGTGCAAAGATATTGTGCTTATAGAGTTAATTTATATTATGATAATCATAATTATACAGAAATAAGATCTATATTAAATATATGTACGTTGGAGAAGAGGAGAAAGATTTTTGATGTTTGTTTTATACACAAATTGTTACACAGCAAAATGGATTGTTGGGATTTGGTAAGCAGTATTAAATTGAAAGGTCCAAGTCGACGTTTCAAGGAAGTGACGGTACTTCATATTGATCAGTATTCTACTAACTATGGAAAGCATGCACCCCTAAATCGTGCTCTCGATTTAATTAATAAAAAACCATCTCAATCCGGACTTCTCTTTTGTTATGTTTAAAAATTCTGCATATAGAATGTTTTGAGATTTGCTTTATTTGATTTTTGGTTATTAGCACATTTTGTACTTTATATTTGTTTTTCACCTGTTTAAGTTTTATTATTCTTCTTTCTTTCTTTTATTTGTATTAATAACGTTATTATTATTGTAACTATGATAGTCAGGTGATGTTTTCAGTTTTAGTTTTGATTTGTTATCACTTATATTCACTTATTTTATTTTATCTTGATATTTATTTTTATTTTATCTTTTTTGTACATACTTATCATATTTTCTGTATTGTATTGTAAATGGGGAATCGGAATCCATAAATAAAGACAGTAACATTAACTTGATTATTTGAAATTAATATGATCAATTGCTTAGAAAAAATCGAACCTGGCTATCCCGATTTCCGGTCGGTTGTTTGACCCACTCCACTAACGAGCCATGAGTTTACAAAGAACAAATGATTTTAAATGTGTAACATTCTCGCATTCTAACCTATACGAGAGTTTTATTTATAAACAATTATTCGCAGTTTCCTCGCCTTTTATCAACACATGGTTTTCGTGTCATCAGATAGGTGTCACTGCTAGTATTATTTTGAACTTATTAATATTAATTTCTGTTTTCAGCCTTTTTACCGCCTCGCAAATACTTTAATTAGAAAATAGACAATTCATGACTGTTAGGGTCAGTCGGTGTAATAATTTGATTATTTGAAATTAATATGATCAATTGTATCTTTGAAAAAATTTCAAATAATCAAATTATCAATCACCGTAATTTGATTATTTGATCAAATAAATTAATCAAATAACCGAGTGACCCTAACAGTCATGAGTTGTCTATTTTCTAATTAACATTAACATGAAAACAGTTGAAGGCGTTCACAATATATTGAAAAATCGCAAGGGACTAAGCACATTTACTACTGATAAAATTATTTTGTTTAAAGATTAGACCTTAATGCAGCGACAATATTACTAGAAGCGTAGTTAGAGTAGGGCGATGTGGGCGACTGCCTTCGGCGGCACGAGAATGGGGGCGGCAAACTGCTTTATTATTTATTGCCTTTTTATACATAATAAATAGGATATTTGTAAAAAAAATTTAAAAAATGTATAAACAAGAAAAAATTTTCTAAGAGGATTTAGATCCCTTCGATTCCTAAGAGAAATCCATTGTTCTATGATGACCGTCACACGTCCATTGTTACGTTTATTATTTACAGACTTGAAATGCTTAGTAAGGTGAGATGTCCTAATTTCGGGGGGCTTCCTAATTTCGGGAAGTTGATTTAGTGCTGCACCTTACAACTGACACTGTAAACTATCAGAGCATTCTCTGCATTCAGTTTTGAGATTTGTAAAAAAAATTTTTTTCAGGATTTTTACAGGTCTATTCTTCAAGCAATGTAAGAGGTATTTTAATAATTTTATAATGAGGATACTTTAAACAGTGCTTTTACATGTGTTATTTTCTAAATTCATTGAATTTTGGGTTAGACAGGTTAATAAATAAACTGGCAGTAGCTCATAATTTTGGGTAGTTAAAGGTTACTTAATTCTGAGTCCATTTACACCTTCAAAGAGACGTGGATGAGGTGTATCAAATGCTTCCGCTGGACATATGAACTGTGTGCAGGAATCGAAAAGCATGACTGGAAAATTTTTAAATATGTCGTGTTTCAAAACGAACAAATGAAATATGACTTACATAAAATCAAATTAAAATTCCACTACATCAATATCGTAATTAAGATTTGTGTAGCAAAAATGTTTATTAGATGAGAAAATAAGCTTAATTAGGTTATGAAAACTCCAAACAACCGCCTTAAATACATATTTTTTGTGGGTTTCCAGGTACTAAAATGCCTACAGATTTTCGAAAGGCAATGATTCAAAAATTTCACAGCAAAGACGATAATAGTATGATGTAAGCCACAAGGGTGGACGGGGGCGGGGGGGAATTCAGCGACTCTAATAATGTAAATAACTTAACTGAAACTCCTGCTACTAAGTCTGAATTAAACAACATTCCAGAAACAAAATTCTGAAGAAGAAAATTCATTACGAGCCAACGAACATGACGATAAAAGATTACCAGTAACACTGAGTGACAACTTTAGTATAGATGTTCTGCAAGATATTGGATGGTGGACTGAAAACATTGTAAAACCGTTTCGAGATCTAGTCATAAGTCAAGGCATCAGCCAACTGCAAAAACAGTGTTTTTCCTTCCGATACAACTGGAAGATCCATGAACAAGTATTGGTTTGAGAAACTCCTTAAAAATTCATTGTTTAGTGTTTGCTGTACATTATTTAAACAAAAGAACTACCAGAGCAATTTTAGTAGTGCAGCGGTTTTCCGACTTTAGTAGTGCAGCGGAATTCTCGCATCCAGGATCATGAAACTAGTGTTGCACATTGCTCAGCATTTATGGAATGGAAAGAATTAGAGCGGTCACTGAATAAAGAAACGGCCATTGATAGCCATATTCTGCAAGAACTTAGTGAAGTTGCTAAGATTTGGAACGAAATCTTTAAAAGAGTAATCGCTACAGTGCAAACATTAGCTCAGCAGAACCTAGTTCTAAAAGGACACAGAGGCTCAATTACAGATAGTGTCAATTTTGGGAATTTTTTTCCACTGTTCAAATATCTTGCTAAATTCGATTATGTTATGAGGACTCGCCTGGATTCAGTTTCAGGAAACCCAGGAAAATTATCTTACCTAAAATATAATTACATTCCCCGGATATACAAAATGAAATTATCTCTATCTTGGGTGAACGTTGGCATTGAATGAGGTAAAGGAATCATTTATAGATTTTATACCCGTCAATGATAAGTCTGCTGCTGGTATAACGAAAATAATAACATACAAACTGGGTTACACCTGACAACTGTAGAGACCAGTCACTTGACAACCAGTCAAAGGGTGGCTGGAATTCATACAGGGGTTCAAAAAAGGATCTTATAACTAAACCCATTAGCAACATTTGTTCCCCGCGACAACCACAGGTTGATCACATAGGTTGAGGTTCTACACATAGGTTGAGTGTTATGAAAGAACATCTAAATATTACAATAAAAAGACATACAAAAACTGGATGGAGTTCAAAGATGCTGTTAAAGCAGTATCTTCTCAACTGAACGAAATTATTGCTTGTCTCGAAAAACTTAGAGACACCCCTTCAGAAACAGTTGAAACACGGGGAGATGCTGCAATACTCATCAATAGATAGGAGACATTTGACGTCATATGTTTTCTGTATTTTTGGGCAGAAATTCTACTTGCAATTAACAGTTCTCAGAAAGTATTGTACATTGAAGAAATAAGCTTTCACAGTACACTGTTACTGTTGCAAATTCTTGGGGATTAGTTAGGAGATAGGAAAACGAATCTTTGTGACAGTCATTGAAAATTCTGTGAAAAATGTGAGGAATAGTGCGTGAAAACAGATAAAAAGCCACGGAAAAACGTGCCTGGAGAGTATGCTGATGATGTTGTATTAAACAGCCAACAAAGGATAAAACCTTGTCTAATTGAAATTATTGACAAATTGTCAGCAAAGATGAGAGATTCACTTATCTTTCGGAACTAGAAAAACAATTTGGTTTATTTTCCAGATTGAAAATCACTTCAAGAAGGAAATCAACAAAGAAAAATTATCTGAACACTGTAAAACACTTCTTTATAGAAAATTATTCACATTACATTAATTACTAAAGATGTTTTACTATTGTTGAAAAGAGCAACCAATAATGGCGAAAAAATATGAACTTGAAACCAAAAGGTCTATTGAGTCCCTAATTACTGCCCTTCAAATACTTCTTACAATTCCAGTATCATTACCCTCGTGTGAGCGCTCATTTAGCAAGATAAGTTAATAAAAAAAATACTTAAGGTCTACAGTGGCGGAGAATAGACTTATCAATTTGGCAGTTCTATCAATAGAATACAAAATTGCAACAGCAAAGTTATTTCCAACTTTGTAGCAGCAAAAGCAAGAAGAGTTAAGTTTTAAATTGTTTTCATCTATAAATAATGCTATGTACTTTTTAGTTGCTATGTATGTCTTTCAACTTTTAAGACTACGATTGAAGTATTTTTGACAAGTTACATGTAAGAAAACATTTTTTTGGTAATGACAATTCTTTTATTTTGTTATCCTTAATCGAAACATCGTTGATGTCATCTTTCATGTTAAAAAAGTTTAACCTCCAAACAGGTACCAAAAACAACCTGGTTAAATTCTAACTTCCGGAAAAAGATGACTTAGAAAAAGTTTAACCTCCACACGAAGAAGAATGCAACCTAGCAAAATTCTAACCTCCAAACGGGCAGAAAGGCGGACAAGGAAAAATGCTAAATCTAGGAAAAAATTTAAGTAAAATAAAGCTCAACAATAGACCAAAAAGTAGACTGCCAATAACCTTTTTTTTTTGCTTTTTTTGAAATGTGTAAGGAGTGGCAAACTGACAGACCGCGACGGGCGCTGAAAGTCTAGCTACGCTACTGAATATTACTTAAATGTGAAAGCTGAGTACCAATCGCGACTAAATTCGATCTCAAATACAAGGCATCATTGAAAAAACTAGACGCTTGCCTCCCTCAATATTTTTTGTCAAAACACTGGCGGATTAAGAACTAAACTTACTAATTTTAAAACTGCGGTTGAAACGTGTATGTATGATATTATTATAATAAGTGATACATTGCTATATGATGGCATTAATAACTCATAAATCTGTTCAGAATATTTTTCATGTTACAGAATTGCCAGGAACATTGAGATGAGTTCAAAAAAATAGTGGCGGTTGAGTTACGATACTAGTTAAGAAAGATATTAAATCCAGCATTATTCATCCAGTTAATAACACAGTTGAAAATATCTTCGTTGAAGTGGTTTTTCATCATACAAAATTAAGTTTCGGATGCACATTTATTCCATCTCATCCAACTTTAAACCCATATTGAAAATCATTGTGAAAATGTAGAAGCAATTATGGAAGAATACTCATAAAATCATTTTGTTTGGTGATTACAAAGTTGACCAGGATCCAATAATAAAGAATATGGTTTATTCTTGGGAAATTCGACAGTGGCTGGAGCTGATGCGATGGCAGAAAATTTTACTTTTTACATCTCTTTTAGGTGAATCATATTGTAACGAGGCAGGTTAAGTGTATGGCATGTGAAACATAAAAATCAGAAGAAAATCATAATTTTGAAGTAAGAAACGTTTATATTTTAGTACTTGATGTGAACAAATTTGATATTTTAAACGCATTCTTTTCAAAAAGTCAGTATTTATAAAACAAAGATCATCCCGATAATGCTACTCACCCCTTTAACTTTTTCTAATATTCATAGTAATATTTTTGAGATTCGTAAGGTCATTGATATGTTCGTGACTGGTAGGTTTGTTTTAACCATAGCCGAATGGCTTTGAATATCATCCTTCTGATGCATTGCGTAGTATCAGAAGGATGAGAACTAAAGGTAGAAAATCTATATTGTTTTCGATAATCAGTAAGTTTTTCCATGTAGCACGGAATCAGCTTTTTTCAATACACTCATTATTACATCCTCATTAATTGTTCCAATTGTGATCAACGAAAGACTTTTGTTGCCATGTTGACTAGGAACCTGTCAGACATGATTAATTGGTCTTAAATATTTTTATATC
>WYDF02071885.1:0-11425 GCA_009867245.2 Adranes taylori
ATTTTTTTTGTTTTTGTGTTTACATGTGTTTGTGTTTTTGGTTTGTTTTTTTTTTTTTTTATATATATATATATATATATATATATATATATATATATATATATAGTTTTTATCTAGTGTTCTCCGTTTATTTTTAATTTCAATTTTGTTTTATTTTCTTTTTTGTTTCTTTTATTTTCAGTTGTGTGTTTTCTGTTGCTATTATATGCTTGTTGTTTTCTTTCTTCTTTTTTAATTATTAGATGGTTTGGGCTTTTATTTCTTATACTGTGTAAAGTAATGTAACACTTTTGCAGTTTCACCTGACGATGGTCAGTAGTCGAAACCGGTTGTGAGTTAATAAATAAATGTATAAACAATGATATACTTTTATTAGAACAATATTAATTTTCAATGGTTGTGCGTATGTGTATTCAAATTTAAATGATTCAGGACATATTAAACCCATTTCAATCAAATTTGTTACACTGTGCATAGAAAATATAGTTGTTGCTGTCATTGCGGAGAATCTAAAGTCGATTTTTCCAAAGTGGTGCAAATGCACCATTTGTGCGTTTCCAAAAAATTTAAAAATCATGATAGGCGGTTGATAATTTACACTCATACTTTATTATAGCATGCACACAGCGCCGCTGCAAAACACATAAGTTAAGTGTGTGTGTGTTGACGCCTCTCGTCGAGAACAGGAACTTGATCGCGCTTATTTAAAGCGTGTTATTTAGTGTACGTATTATGTCTGAATCGGTCCCTGCTGGATTAGGGGTTTTGCTATGCTATTTATTCGTTAATTTATATAGATTTCAATATAACCAATAAAATTATTTATGTAACAAAACATATTTATTTGTTTGTAACGATATGCTTGATATATTCAATTCTATCGATATATAAATCGTTATTATCAATTAACATTTGATATATATCTTCAAAGGGCACTTCATTATTTCCTCCACATGATGGTGGTAAATGTTTTAAATCAATATGTTCGTGTAGTGATTCGTAATTACTGTAATGAAACCATATCTAAAAATTTCAACAACAATTATATCAAAATAATGAATTTTAGAGCTACGAACCCCTTTTAACAAATAAGTAATATAACAATAAAGAATTCAAGCCCTTTGGGACAAAGGAAATTGATTTACTGTCGTCCATTGGTTTTTAACATGTTAATTTGTAAACAATTTGCGTGTAAAGTTGAAAGCTGGGCTATTTTACTCGTGTGGGCTACCTAGCTAGTAAACTAGCTGTATATCATTATGGTTGGCAATGTACTAGCTGCGAGTATTACGGTGGTTCCCTGTAACAAAATGACGGGGTCCTCATATTAATAAAATCAATAAATTGCGCGGCTCCATATCAGTCGCTCCAAATCACATAAGTTAAGAGCGTTGTCTAATGAGTGAGTTTTGACGTTGCTCGCAGAGAGTAGGAACTTAAATGCGTTTAGTTTAAGCGCGCTGTTTACTGTACGTATTATGTCCGCATCGGTCGCTGCTACAGTAGGGGTTTTACTATGTTATTTATTATGTAGAAACACTACCAGCGTCCGCCGTAACAAAGAGTGGGGAATCGTGACATGATTGATATCTGCTGCTGCTCGCTGTCGATGCGGGGACCATACAAGCTGTTCTTCATGTGATGGTAAGCGTTACTGCCAGTACAAAATGGGTATGTGTGGCATTCAGTGGATGGGTATTAAATGGTGAAGAATAAAGGTTTCGAAAAATTAAATATTATTTAATATAATTATGTAATTCAAATTAATGTTTAACCTTACCCTTGATTTTATAAATTCACTTAGAAAGGGCCATATAATTTTAATTACAAAATTTGTTAAGAAACTTGTATTGACGACATGCACTTGCATGTCGTGCAACGGAAAAGCGTGAATTCTTCCAACAAGAAGTTTTAAATTGACTGGTGTTAACCATTTAAATAGGCTATACGGAAAATCAAGAGCATCAATAATAACAGCCACTCCATAATATTGGGTCATAGGATCACTGAACGCGGTTTCTACCCATAAATCGTTTTCTGATAATAAATCTTTGAAGGTTATATGCGGCGCGACACAATTCTCTGAAAAGTAATTTCAATAATCATATTGCATATATTGAATCAGTTCTGATGATTACAAAATTTTAAATATGTCTAAATCAACTGTTCTGAAACTATGATACGCGTGATAATTAAATGTCTATGACAGTGGTTTTTAACCTTCTTAGAATCACGGAACATTTACAATTTTTTGTGTAATACCGCCATAAATTAAAGCAGTGTGCATATGCATGACTATCTACTTACATTTGTTATATACCATATAATTTATAAAGAAACAAAAGATAATGTATATAAATACCTATGTACCCCTACATCAATACGTATAAGCTATATATCGGAGCCCCACCCGAATACAAAAGTAACTAGATTTCAAAATAAAAGTAATTGGAGTCTAAAAGATTATCTAAATACTACCAGGGTTGGTATAAAAAAAATGGTCTAAAAATGTACCAGAACCGTACACATTTTTTTTAAAGTTCGTTACCAATTTGGAATTTCGGAAAAACCAATTTGGACCAATTTAAAAAACCAATTTGGAATTTTGGAATGCTTCTAGCTTTAGCCCCGAAAGAAAAAACTTATGTATCCACGCGGGCATAGGCAAGGGGAGGATTTTAGAGGTTTAACCCCCCTTCCTTACATGTCAATATTTTCCCACGAAATTATTTATGTAGAAGAAATACGGGTGATTCCTCAAGAGTGAGCGACAGAGAACACTAATTCGTTATAGACGTCAGGATAAAATGAGCAAAGTTTAGTGAGTATACCTTCAATAAATCACCCTGGCTTAAAACATACATTCAATTGAACACACACTTACGTACTGGAGCAACTAATGTCTCGGAGAAAGACTTTCATAAGCTCCTCAATAAAGCTGTGTATGGAAAATGTGGATAAATGGAAGGATATTAAACTAGTATCACACTCGGATGATTTAGGGAATCGGCGTCGAGCTCCTAGTCTCATTGACAGACAATATTTACGACGGCATTAAACAAAATTTAGACAAATTTGATACCTCAAATTTCACTATCAATAATCAATTAAATATGCCTCTACAAGACAAAGCAGTATCCGGTCTGGTGACAGAAAAATATGGGGGAAAAATCATGCATGAATTTGTAGGATTGCGGGCAAAATTGTATCATTATCAGACGTATTGTTATCAGACGCAAGATTACAGAGAGTGATTTTTTTATGAAAGGCAAATATATAAAGAACAATCCATGAAGTATACCATCTTTTCGCGGAAACAAAATAAATTAGCTCTATCTCCGTACAACGACAAAAGATTTATTTGTACAGATTGCGTTAAAACGTTGGCTTGGAATCATAAAGACGTACCATCAAACGAATAAACCGAGTAGTCTGGACATGTATATATCATGGGTAGCCAGATACATAGCTGCACATGTACTTGTTACTTTTTATATAAATCTCTAATTCTCTATACACTTTTTTCTCTACCAAATAAACCATTTTTTCTCTACCATCAGCGTTGCCTTAAGATTAACGTAAATTTGTTCATTTGTATTAGCCATATATGACTAGCTCACTTATAACGATTTTTGCTGTTCTTGCTAATCAAACTCAGGACAAAAGCAAACACAAGTAGTTGGCACTAGGTGCACGATATATAGGTGACTCAAGCAAAAAAGCCATTTTTTGGAATTTTTTACTTCAATGATATGACGGTTGCAGCGTTCGCAAATACAATCACGCAACCTCTTGAGTTATTTGCATTTGCCCTTAATGAGTTGTTAGCTGAGCAGTGTTATGAGCTGCTGTTATGAGTGATCAGCTGAATGGAGTTCGTTTCAAAAGTAGCAGAAAGTACCCGAAAGCACAATTTCTTCACTGCTCTCGCATACACAGAATTTAGTATTGGCGCATTCGCGTGAAATACCAATGATCCGTAATACAATTTGTACCATGAAAAGTATCATTAATTTCTTCCAATAGTCAGGACTTCGCGATGCGTTGCTAAAGAATGTGGCTGGTGAGAATGGCGTGTGTTATTCAAATCTGATTTCACCGTGCGACGCACGATGAACTGAAAAACATTTAGCTGTGGAAGGATGCTGCACCAGCACATGGCGTGAAATTAATTCTGGGAGATCTAATCGACAAGATAGGGAGAGAAAAGGTTTATCGGCAGATAATTGAGAGTCATAGCTTCAATGAACTCTCATTGCAAGCAAGTCAATGACGATGTCAGGCACGTACTTTCCCCATAAGAGAATATATAAAGCAACATTGGTTTCTAAAAATCAAATTGATCATGTTTTTGTCACTGAAGTAATATAACGGATGCGTGCACCTGCAGGAGGGCAAATGCCGACACTGACCACTTCCTCGTCAGGGTGAAATATCGCCAAAGAATTTCGCACCTGAAACTGAGAAGAATCTCCAGAGCCAGGAAGTTTAACGTAAAAAAACTAAGAATAGACGAAACAGCCAAAGAAGACTACTGCCCCACACAATGGCATCTGCCAGGCAAGATAACGAGGAAGATAATATCGAAGTATAGTGCTCAACGTCAAAGAAAGCGATAAGGTAGCCTCTGAAACCACGGTAAAGAAACCAGGATGTAAAGAACATGGGAGGAGAGCAGCGTGGTTTGTTGATGACAGTCGAATAGCTCTAGATCG
Source organism: Adranes taylori (assembly GCA_009867245.2). NCBI lineage: Eukaryota > Metazoa > Arthropoda > Insecta > Coleoptera > Staphylinidae > Adranes > Adranes taylori. Next base: position 4,716 of record WYDF02071885.1, read on the forward strand.
AGGAAATTAGCTAAGGAGGAATGTGGTGCAACATGGCACAAAAGATGAAGTGGGAAGCTAATAAAGTGGAAAAGATTGAGGAAATGCCAGAAAGACAGAAAATACTCGAAATGTACGCAGAATTAAATAGGAGAAGCAAGTTGCCAGGCGCGGAGCACTGTAATTTGGGAGGTAAATGGATACCCTATCATTGACCCCAGTAAAGTCGTTGACGTTTGGGCTGACTACTTCGAGAAATTGAACGAGGCCAGTGAGAGTGGCAGCAGAGGGCGTCAATGGTGTAGATTTACCGAGGTCAAGACGAAGACCTGATTTTAGCGGAACTTCTGAGATAGGGTGAAAACAACTGCACATGCAGTTACACACACAAATCTTCAGAGTCTAGGAACACGAGCAGATGCCAAATAACTGGATTGTTGCCCACATCCGACTCCTGCACAAAAAGGACTTCAAGCTGAGTTGCGCTAACTACCGGGGTATATCCCTTCTCAGCACTGCGTATAAGATTCTAATTAAAATTCTAGCCAGAATACTCGACCCTTTCTCAGAAAGAGCTTTGGCTGATTAACAGTGCGGCTTTAGGCGGGCAGAACAACAATTAATCCAATTTTTACAATCAGATGCATTCTCGAAAAATGCTATGAATTTAATCCCACCTACACTAGTCATTCATAGACTATAAGCAAGCTTATGAGAGTATAGAGACACAAGTCATCATGAACACCAGCGGCCAGAAAGTGATTGATCCCGAAGGAATTGCTGAAGTATGGAGACAATATTGTATTGGTCTTTTTAAAGATGGCAATATCGATAGCAACAATCTGGCCACAAATAACGAAAACGAACCACTGATCCTGCGTTGCGAAATAGAAAACGCCGTCAAGCGATTGAAAGTCTGGAAATCACCGGACGCGGACAGAATAACAGCAGAGATTCTAAAGCTGATGGGAGATCTGGGTTGTGAAATGTTGTGGAAGCTCTGCAACGCAATATGGACCACAAAATCCTGGCCCAAAGATTGGTGCCAATCAACGTTAAACTTATCTTTAAGAAAGGCTCCCCCAACCTGTGTATGAACTACAGAACGGTGGTGTTAATATCGCATGCCAGCAAGGTCATGCTGCATGTCATCCATGTGAGATTGAAGTGCTTCCTTCTCGCCCAAATAGCAGAGAAACAAAGTGGATTTGTACCAGGAAGGGGTACACGGGAGCAAATTCTTAACGTCAGACAGATTATCAAAAAGCATGAGAATTCAATGTCGCCATATACCTCTGCTTCGTGGACTATAGCAAGGCGTTCGACTCTGTCAAATGAAGCGTATTGTGGAGAATATTCGACGAAATGGGCGTCCCACAACACCTGACGACATTAATTGCAAGCCTCTACAAGCATAACAAAGCCACGGTGAGAATAGGTTCGACAACATCCAAGACATTCAAAACAGAAGCATGCACTCGGCAAGGATGCATCCTCTCCCCGATACTATACAACATATACGTGGAGTACATAATTCAGAGTGTGTTGGATGATTGGGAAGGAGGCGTATCAAACGGAAGAAGTTGCATCAATAACCTCAAGTACCCTGACGATACCCTGATCATAGCAAGCAGCGTAGACGAGATGGAGATGATATTTTGGGGACTTATCGATACCAGCAGACGATATGGGCTGGAAATAAACTCGCAATGATTGTCGACAGGGCAAAAAAAACGTAATGATTGTCGTGATAAAACGTGATAAAACAAAAGTAATGATTGTCGACAGGGCCCATAACAGCCGCCCGAATATTACAAAGGTAGCTGGATACGAGGCAGTGAGCAAATTCAACTATCTGGCTCCTTTGTATCCAACGAAGGAAGCAGCGCTCATGAATTCAAGCGACGTATTGCGATGGCGAGGTCAACTGTGACTAAACTGAATAAAATATGGATGGACCGAACAATCACCATAACAACGAAACTGCAGGTGATCAATATTCTTGTCTTCCCGATTGATCTTTACGCTTGCGAAACGTGGACCGTAAAGAGGGCGGACAAGAGGAGAATAGAAGCATTCGAAATGTGGGTATACCGAAGTATGTTGAGAATTCCCTGGACAGTACGCCGTACAAATGCCTCTGTGCTGGATGAAGTTAAAGTGAAGACCAGATTGATGAAACGAGTAAACAATGCATACCTGACATATTTCGACCACATAGCAAGGCGTTCCGGAACACTCGAGCAGCTGGTGGTGGAAGACAAAATGAATGGAAGCAGGTCCCGCGGCCGTTCACCTACCCGATGGATGGACCAACTACAACCATTTATAGGACAGTCGCTGCATGACGCCGTGCACACAGCGCAGGATCGAGCAATATGGCGCAATACCGTCAAATTATATGTCAACACGCTCTGACAAGAGGAATGAACTGAAGAGAGAGAGAGAGAAGCATCTTTAGGATAAAGTTGATTAAGGACAGTTATAGAAGATTAATTTTAAGTTGATTTAAGTATATTCTATATAATAAATTTATATTTCTAAAAATATGTTTTCAGATCTAGTTTTATACTCAGTTTGGACAGAAATCCAAAATTTGTCAATTCTTATTCCGCTAAGTTTTATTTTGGGAGTACGATAAAAAAAATGTAATGAATTCTTTTAACAAAGACTTATAACTTGAAATCTTGGCTACAAATGTTTAAATTTTGATGAAACGCTTTCCCTAACGCAGAATTGTTCCGCGGAACACCGGTTTGAGAACCACTGGTCTATGATATCTTTATATTTTTAGATAAATTTCATTTGAATTGTACGATTAATTATTTGTATCTATAGTATTACTTGCTTGACAATACATTATCATGCGTCCTTTTCTATCTCTTCTACTATGTGGTAACATAACATGCATCCTTGTCTTCAAAACGTGTAGGATTTCTTTTGGTGACCTGCATGGAAACCAATCGGCATTGGCTTTTAAAAATAAGTAGTATTTTTCGATCTGAAATAAATTCTGTTTGTACTATAAACTATAATAATTTGTGGATTCTGCCTTTCAGATAAGGCAAAGACTGATTTATTTAGTATTGATCATCTCAAATTTTAATTAGTTCAGTAGTCGCTTATTTAAATGACACTTTTGAAGCATTAACGGCTAGCGGATTTAAAGGAAATCAATTAAGCTTAAACAGTTATATGTTAATCAATTTAGTATGAATTACTTAACATAATAACAATTTAATTAGATTTACATTAATATAATATAAATAGCCAAATAAATTTAATTCGTTGCAAAAAAAACTTTCCCGCGAAAACTTATATTGTGCAAATAAAAAGATCAAATGGACAGAATAGGAATAGGAACAGACACCCGCATATTCGTATATAAAAGATGTTTATAGAAAAGCCATTAATGTCAAGCATCGGCTGTTTCTTCAAAAGAATTTATGAGTTTGTTCTCGTTTAGTTAGCTATGTGTATTTTTTACCTAGACTTTTTAATATTTTCATTTGCGATTTTTTTAAGAGAGGCGGTTTTATTTTGTTCTTACGACCACCGATAATTGGAACAAGAAAATTTTATGACTTCAACGGTTCTTTTAGCCGCTAAATTTTATGGGTTTTGATTCCACAATTTCTAAGAAATTTGCTAATTATTGATCCCCCCCCTCCATTCAGTCACACAGTTTGTCTTCAAGACGTGTCATACTTCGTTACATTTCACATCTTCGATCTTACCCAGTGGTTGGACGATATCCTCATCATCTTCAACAATAAACCGACGTTTTCGAGAATTTAGCCTGCCCAACATCAGCATATGTATATTTGAATATTGACAAGACGTAAGAGATGTTTCGTTCATAGCCATCATCAGGACCGAAGAACTATTATAACAAAACAAGTTATATCTAATGCGTTATCTTTTTATCTTTTTTTATGGAACATGGAATGAACAAGAGCATTGCATTACAAAAAATAAGAGAACCGATATGGTGGTTATGTAGTAAAGAAAATAATAAGAAAACCACGATCCCGCTTTATAATATTAAATCTTGTAACATAAGAGAAATTTGAGAAAAATTTCAAAACGTTTAACATTGACTGAAAACCTGTTGACTAGTACAACCAGGGAGGGAGGGAGGGTTAAATGTCCCAACCCCCTCCCTCCCCTGCGTATGCGCCTGATCCAGTTCTCTGAAAAAATATTCATTGTAACCAATTTTTATGTGGTTTCAGATCAGTGGGGTTATCTGGAAGATGAGGACCACGATGATTAGTCTTCGACATACTTCCAAAAACCATTTGACTATATTTCTTAGTAAATATCTTTACTTTAAACATGTTTTATAATTACATAGTTATAAATAAATGAACCTTTATTGGCATATGCACAAAAAATTTACATATCATCCAAACCCAATACTAAAGAAACTAAACCGCATGCTGCCTTCAGGGAGAAGGGAAGGTTTTTTCCCTTACTTCATCTATTCCTCTACATACGCGTCCCCCTCTTTCATTCATACCTTACCTTCCATAATTTTCCTACTTGACCCACTCCTTTCCATTCTCTCCTCTCATTCCTTATACACATCTACTCTACACTTTTTCATCATTGTTCGTTTTTATTTTTCCATTTCTCTCTTCATAGTCTATTTATCTTCTTTTCTTTATTTCATACCTAACTCTTTTCATTAATTCCAATCCTTTTCCTTCACATCTTAAACTTGCCCTCCAGTTTTCACCCAACTTCCTTTACTTCTCGCTCCACAATATCCCCACACATTCTTTTATCCAATGACTCCGTTTTTTTTTCTTTTTTTCCGCGTATCCTACACATTCTATCTAACTCTTTCAACGAATATTATTTCCCCTCTCATCATTCCCATATCTGAGCTTTGCAATCGTTCTTTTATCCACATCCCAAACCTGATAATAAACACTTAGCTATACCCTCTTCTTCCGTAATCCACATATACCTACTATTATACCTACTTTCACCTATTCTACTATATCTCTCTTGCCTTCACCGCTTCGCTCCCATCCATCATCTCCGCCCACCATCTTTCATTATACCATCAAATCCTCCAATTTACATTTGTTTTACCTCTAATTCATTCGTTCTCACTTCTATCATTCTCTCCTATCTGCATTCCTTCCAAGTATACTTGTCTGTCTGACCTAATCCATTTATCCTTCAATACCTTCTCCTCAAATTTAACCATTTGCATAGTTATATTGCAAATAGAAGTCCATGAATACTCTTTGTATTGAAAATAGTACTAGTTGAAATATTTGACGTCGCAAAAGTGATGCTCCAAGTTATTATATTTCATATGTGTAATAAATATGTTTCATCCATCAGTGTTGATAATAAGATATGTAACAAACTAGCATAAATAATAGCTCGCATTTTTGCATACATAGATATGTAACAAACATAATAAGATATGTAACAAACTAGCATAAATAATAGCTTGCATTTTTGCATTTTATAAAGTCCATCTTTAGAACAGTGTGATTTGGCACACGGACCTTCTATACACAAAGCTGTTATCAATTAAGTAATCACATTTATGTTTAAAGATCTAATTAGTAGAACACAAAATTATTTTTAATAGTACATGCATATTTTGTTTATTTGTATTAGAATAACCTGTACCATTGAATTTGTTTGTTTAGACTGATTGTTTTTTAGATTTCTAATTTAGATGCCAAGCAGTGGGTTTCTATTAATTTCCTAAAAATTGTTACTGCACCATTACTATCACTAGGTACGGTAAACCAACTGTAACTGCTGCCAACGAGATGAATAAATCGAGCCAACAAGGTGAATAAACCATTTACAACGCTATACACTTGTTCAATAATAAAACCCCATTCTACCTAAAAGTTATATCATCATTAAAAATTGAATAAAAACATTGAGTCTACTATATGTTTCATCAGTTTGAGCTTTATCTAAAATAGAAAGTTGGACCAACACCCAACGGACCTTCTATACATCTAACATAATAGTATTGGCAGCATCAAAAATACATTAGTACACAAAATCAAACATATATAATACAATTATCTTCATTTTCCACTCGTAGAAGGAATAAGGAATGTTTTCCTTATTTTATTTAATCCCCTCAATACTCCTCCCTCATCTTTGTCTCTTTAATAACTTTTTCTTTATTCCTATACCTTTTATTTTTTTCCCAAACACACGCGTACATTCCACACCAAACCCCTTTCTTCCTCACTCCCATTCTACTCCTATATGCATTTAACAAATGTTCCAACTTCTCTTCATCTCTCCTTGTCCTCCCCCTTTCACAAATTATCTCAATTTTCTTCTACCACTCCTTTTTCCTACATGTTCTTCTTTCTTTCCTATATTATTTTTTCGTTCTGTTCACCTTCATATATTTCTTTTAGACCCTCTTTCTATCTCACTCCATTCAATTTCTATTCATTAATTTGCCCAGTGTTTCAAAATTTCTTCACGTATTCCACATATCCGACGTATTCTATCTTCGTTGTTCATCCAGAACCTAGTCCCTCTTTCCTCATTACCACACCTACACCTTGCAATCATTCTGTCTTCCTCCATTGTAATCACCGCTATCTTCTACTCAAGTACACTATCTCTATTCAGTATTCATGATATATATATATATATATATATATATATATATATATTATATGTAAAAAACGTCTAAAGCACGATTATATATCTCACTTACTTTT
>WYDF02071896.1:0-24736 GCA_009867245.2 Adranes taylori
TATATAAAGCTATAATCAATAACAGATCAAATAAACGCCCTATAAAAGAGTTAGAAAACCTGCGAATCCGCCCCCAACGAGAGGAAGCAAGATGTTTGAGTAATAATAAAGGAAACTACGTGTAGTTCCCTTCATTATTTTTTATGTGGTGAGAATTATGACAAACGTTCAGATGTAAGTAGGCAATTATTTTATTATAAATCTTTGATTAAGAAATTGAAATACCTTAAGATCATTTGATTTTATTCTAAGTAAATAATTTTATTCAATGTAACTAATTTTCATTTAATTATAAGCCAACAATCAATTAACTTTTATTTAGATGTTGCTTGCTCGTTTTAATATTTACTTACAAGTTGAGACTAAAGTTTATCGTTGGAAAATAAATTTTTATGCAAATATAATAAATCAGAACCGTATTATATTTTGTTATGTTGTCAGTCAACCAATCTCTCATTAATTACTCTCATTATTATTAATAATTAAATGTAGCTTGGTCGTTGTTTTATTTGTTTTCGAATCAGATGTATTATGTTGTGTCCGTATTAACATTTGTGTAGACAGAATAAGTCTTATCCACTACTTGTTTCATTATTTAGCAAAGATCGTAAATCTACAATAATTGTTGCTGCATGTAAAATAAAATTACTTTGTTGTGTTTTGTTAATATCGCATATTGGTTTTAATAAAGCAAGGTTCCATAAATCATTACTTCATTGTCAATTTTATTAAAGTATGAATTCATTAAAACCCCAAATAAATCATTAATCATTGCTCTACTATTCTTGGTTAAGTTGAGTATGTTTTAACAAGAACTGATTTATCTCGTTGAATCTAACCCATGTCACAACTGTAAACGTGACAATATTAAGTGTTTTGTGTTTTTTTTTTTGAAAAATTGACTAGGTAACACAATTAATAGCACAACTAGTATGAAAGTCATATATTGATCATTGGAGTTTCGTCGTTACTTAGTACGATGGCTTTCAAGGTGTGTGAGATTGGTGACAACTTCATCAATGCAATGACTTAAAACACTTTTGGCCTGCTTTTCACCAATGCAAACCCTATGAAATTATTTTTAAATTACTTGGAATCGCATCCAGCTCCAGGTAATTGGATTTACATTGGCACTTCAACCACTTTTGAACTGTATGATACGACCGGAAGCAATGGTATCTGGCAGCGTCTTGTGTGTTTATATCATTTCCGTACAAATTAATTCCAACATTGACAATGTCTCCAAGAGAGGAGTACTGTTTTGAGAACACTGAAACTAATTCGTTTAAGTAATGATTTTGAGTCAGCGTCTTCAGTCACAAGAGAACAGTCTGCTGAGAGTCTTTCCCCATTTCTTTCATTCCCGTAGTACTCGCGACATTTGAATACTGATATTTACATTTTGTTTTCGTTTATTCGTTAAGCATTAGAGAAAAGGAGAAAAAAGAGTAACCTCTGTAGAGGTGAAGGCAAACAGAAGGGGCGAACAATACTCGAGGTATTGTTTTGTATAATATAATAAAAAAAAAACCGTTAGACATTGTGTAAATGTGAAATTTAAAAACTGTGAAAGACAATGAGCAAAAACGATCAAAATATAAAAAACCGATTTGAGAAAACCAAGTATACTCCTATACAGCAGATAATGTTTAACAAAAATATTACTAATATTTAAATATATAAATTTCGTAATTACATAAAAGGCGTCAAATTTTATAATAAAAACACCTATTAAATGAGATATTTAAACTTGTTGCACTAAAAACGAGTAACACAAGCTGAAAGTAAAGCTAGATTACATTCATAAAAAATTTATAACTAATATAAACTAAATTAGATAGTGTTCGTATTTTCTTGTTTTATAAACTTTATGTTAAATATACTTTTATAGGTCGCAATTTAAAATAATGATTTGCAATCAACGAGAAAACGACTTTCATATATATTACATGACGCGTATCTTTTTTTTTATTTTCACATACCTATTTTTGTTTTTCTAACTAGTAGCAAAAGGCTATTAAATTTAAAACTAATATAAATTTATATCTCGTAAGAGCATTCTTATATCATAAATATAAGTTCTTCCTTATATGTTTAGCATATTTATAGGATCGTGTATTTAAATTTTCATTGTTCATATATTCGACTCATTCTTGACAAATATACTAAAGGGATGCTTCTCTATTACATATAAGGATTGCTTGTTAAACATATAATTCCCGGGATCTGCCCGAGACAAATAAATTTATACTCAGTCTAGACTATTTTCTGGAAAATGGATTCAGACTGGATTTTTGTCACTTTAATTAAAATATCATATTAAATTGAAATTCAAAGCAAGACATGACAGTTAAAAAACATAATAATAATAACAAACGTCTTTATTTTGAAGAAATTTATAATACTTTAGAACAGCGATGAGCCGAGCTTCCATGTGTGGCAGCAATGGTCCGTTTTAATCAGGAAATGTAAACCAAAAAAAAGTCCGTTAACAATAACATTATTTATCAATCTACATATTTACAAGAGATATGTGCAAGCAATATGAGACGTGTATTCATGAAAACGATGTGACACTGCATTCTTGTTTAGACTAATTCTACATCTGCCAGTGTCCGCTCTGTGCGAAACAAATACTGAACTAAAACAAAATTACTTCTCGTATGCTTTCTTGTGTCATACACAAAACAAACAAAAAAACAGGTATTACAGTAACTTAATTTTTATTATATGGACTATTTTTAACTAAAAATTACATTATTTGTAGCCGTAATATAATAAATGAGCTCAACATCTAAAAAGAGAAAAGTTACAGATGAACATCGTCAGATCAATGAAAAATGGGCACATGATTCTTTCTTTACGTTTATAAACGACAACGCAGTTTGCTTAATAAGTTCTGAAAAAGTATGCAACTTGCAACTTTCTTAAGAGGCATCGATTCCAATTTTAACATTACTGAAGAATTGGCGTCCTTGATTCTACTAAAAGACGAATTGAAAACCATGTTAAAAAAGTTCTTAATTCTGGATGGAGCGGGATATCAACGCATGGAGCGAGCCCGTGCCATGTGTCCAGCATGCATTTAAGACTGTCGGGACGTCTATCTAAATATGTAAGAGAATTAACAGGACTTAAAATAATTGTGAATTATTGCATATTACACCATATCAAACTTGTCAATTTGATTAAATCTCGAACACAGAATCAGCGTCAGTTTAAAAAAAAATTTAAAAGATCTGGAAAGCGAATAAAGAGACGTTTAATTCAGTTTTTTGCAGAAATGAAGGATTACCCATTGCCACAATTCAACGATAAGGAATGGATTTGTGATTTCGCTTTCTGTATTGACATTACCCATCAATTAAATGATTTGATTTTGGCTCTTCAAGGGCGAAATCTATTTATACATACACAATATGTTTGACGAGATAAAAGCTTTTGAAAATAAGTTTAAACTTTGGGTTCGTCAACTTTCATCCAATAATATACTTCATTTTCCAATGTTAGGAAAAGAAAATCTTTCTGATACAACCAATTTTGTAAAAGAAATAAAGACATTGCAAAAAGAACTTGAATCGCGTTTTAAAATTTTACGAAAAAGCGAAGATAATTTTTGTAACATAGTATGTTACTTTAAATCAATTGAGTAAATAAATTGCGACAACACGGCACTGGAAAAGCCAGACACGCCAAGCCAAGCCATGGCAGTGGAAAGAACATGGCAAGGGAAAAGCCAATCCATAAGAAAAACTACTGGTTCACTCGTACTCACATTACGAGTGACTAATGCATTCGTCGTCCGGCCGTGGATAGATAATGTAGTTTGAAAAAGCTTCCGCTAATAATTGATATATGTATTCACTTGTCGTCGCTGGTGCGTAAACTGCTGTTGCTGCACTGTAATGAATGAAGACCGTATCAGGCAGGTGAATGGTTGGCTACACATTGACCCATGTACAAAGCAAAAGTTGTGTGGCGCTCAAGTCTATAAATAGCGAAATTTTGCATACAATATTTTAGTTCATTTCATGAACTCCAAGCAGTAGCCAGCAGTCGACGACCAGCCAAGCCGAGATGTAAGTAAAGCGACAGCCACCGACAACTGCCCGATAAGTAAGCGTTTTCATATATCGTTACACTGTTCTATTGCATGTAGTTTTAATAGCTTTGTTTTTTTCTTCTACTCTATCTACTTCTAGTGTCAGCCCAGGTTACTTACAGTCACTTAGCGATCTTAACACTCGTGTCAGCTCAGATGTTGAGTGATCTACAATGGTTCCTAATATTCCTGCCAATACCATTATCCGAATTAATGTGCTAAAGTAGACCCCCCTCCCCATCTTTACGTTATATCATATATCGCTTTTACATGGTTTCCGCATAATTATTGTTTTGTTATCATATCAACGCACGTTTGCACCGCTTGAACACAACATTTCGTATTGATTTATAATTTGATTTATTATTTGCTAACCGCTATTAATGCAGTACTGTTTGATTTAATATTTGATACATTGACATTTAATTTTGTATTTCTTTCTTTGTTTGTATTTTGAAGACCAATAGACGTAGTTTGTTAAATCGTTAATGCTGTTTCACCAATCATAAGCATAGGTATAAATTTACGAAGTACCTATATGCGGCCCGCGCCGAAGTTGTGATTTTCTATATGGGCCGTGTCAAAGAAGGTAGCTCAACACTACTTTAGAATATAATAATACTTTATAATGCAGTATTTAATTACTGAGTCGGAACCCTTTGGGCGTAGATTCAGTTTAGACAAGTATGTTATTGTTTTTCAACTATAGCCAAAACTAGTGGAAACAATACTGCATTAGACATGTCTGATAATTAGAAACTTATTTAAAATTAAAATTGCAGTTCCATATTGTGTATACAGTGTCTGAAGGTCCAGGCAAGAGTAAATAAACAAAAAAAAACAATTGAACTGACGATATAACATCATACATTTATCTCTCGTAAATATTTCAAAGTATGCTACCTAAAGAGTGGCAGAGATAGGTTTTTAAAGCTAATTGGTAGATTGTTCAATTTCTTGGCAATATTATAGGAATATGACCACAGATATATTGATGTCATTTGAACTGGCGGTATGATTGTGTTTTTAAATTTAATATTCGGATTGTGTTTTTAAATTTAACAGTGTACCTATACTAATTTTATTGAATAAAATTGGAGATTTATTTAGCATTAATTTGTAGTAAAAAATCAGTTCATGACGAAGATGTATAATTTTCATTATGGACCAGTTAGAATCGCTTCTTTTATTGGCTTACATGATCAAATTCGCGAAGCCCCTTGATATATCTTATACACTAGTTTAGAATTTTCTGAATTTTGAATTCGTAATTTGTGTCAAGTCATGGACCATATACTACATCGGAATAATTAAATATTGAAAGTACAAGTGACTGACGTAGCTTAGTTTCGTTTGTTCACTCAAAAAATCTCTGACATTATAGTCATTTTAATCTATAAATTGCTTTTTGACAAAATTTATTTACATAAGTTTTAAAGCGTAAATCCTTGTCTATTACTAATCATAAGCTTTTAATATCATTCACTAATTGCAATATATATTCTTGCATTATCAGTTTTAGTTGAGATGTCAATAATTGGCGATACTTATTTTTACAGAAGAGAATTACATTTGTTTTTACTGGATTAAGTGTTAATTCATGTGCATTAGAATATTCGTTCTAGATCATGATTAATGCCCAAGCATCATTCTCGGTATACGATAGATTTGATGAAAAAAACTGGAAGAAATTCAACGAGGTTATTACATAATTCATTACAAAAGCGAACAAAAGAGAATAAGTCGCTTAAAGAAATATTAACATTAAAAAGCACATTGTGAACTCTCATAAAATTGATGAGACAGAAATTAAACATGATGAGGAGCTTACTAAAGAAATACTTGAAAAAATAGGATATAGATCAGCCCAAGATTATGAAAATGATAAGGGAAGCCAAAACAGAATTTATGAAAACCTATATGTGTAACGCTGCAAGGTAATGATCTAGTTAAAGAAATATTGTCAAAGAAAAACAAATTAGTCGGAACCAATTATAAAATTAGCACAGACAAGACATCCAAACAAAGGCTCGAATAGAAAGAATTACTTTAATTAGGAATTAAGGAATTAAAAAAAAAGAATGAAGACGAAAATGATAATAAAAGGTTCATTAAACATATACAAAGGAAATCTACACTCAGTAAGAAAGTTCAGGGGTCGGGAAACTAGATGACCCATTTCTTAATCAAAATGCGGGTGGTCTAAGATCAAAAATAACGGAATTTTGTTTTGTCTGTTTCGTGTAATCCCTATGCTATAATCTTAAGTGAAACCTGGTTATGTGATAATATAATAAATTCAGAGCTGAGCCCGGTAAATTATGATATTTTCAGACAAGATAGAAATAGTACTACTAGTAACAAAAGAAGAGTATTCAGATCCCAATGGAGAAATTTTATAGAGCAAAATTAATTCAATCATTGGAATCCGAAGTTCAATCACACAAGTCAATTTGATTGAATCAATCAAACACCATTTGATTGATTCAATCGTGTGAACACAATTTCAACGAAATTGATCATTGAAATGAAGTTGATCCTAATATTAAATTCAAAAAAGAGGAGCACACGTTAATTTTTACATGGAATTCATTCTTTAATACACCATCGTCGTTTTTTTGTTTAAAATCTTTTTTAATAATTTCGTGATGTATTCAGACAGCTGCAGTAATAATAATAATAACTCCAGCACGCACAACCTCACTTGATGCCATTTTTATTCCGAGTGATTGATTATTTGATTCAACTTAATTGAAAACTGTGTGAACATCAATCTGTTTGTATTGATTACTATTTCTATCAAATTGATTAGTGTGAACCCCCCTTTACCTAACACAAAATGGTATACTGATGAACTTGGTGCATGCGTTGAAGGTCAGCCTAGTGATAATGTCTCTAATCTCCGAATTATTCGCATATTATAATTTTGATCAATTTTTAAATATTCCAAATAGTATAAATGTATTTTTAGATTTAAGGTTTTCTTATAAATGTATTTTTAGATTTAAGGTTTTCTAACATAAAAAATATTGTTTGTAATAAAGCCAACGAATTACATGTAAATGAGAGCATACATCACTGTGCATATATCCTGAAATTTGATATTTACAGTACCCTAAGATAATTTGAAACAGGAATATTTTGCCTACAATTTTAAAAACGCTGACTTTCAAAGTATCAACAACTTTTTAGGTGGTGTACATTGGGAAGGATTGTTACCAAACAAGAATAATAACGATGATATTAATATTATCTACAATATTGCAAATTATGCTTTCGCATGCTATGTACCAAAAATTAAATTAAATAATAATTCCAAAACATTTCCTTGCTGCTTTGATAATGATCTTAGGCATCTAGTAATTGAAAAGAAAAAAGCGCATAAAATCTATATAAATAGCAGGAATCCATCAAATTATAAAGTATTCAGGTCATTACGAGATCATTGTAAAAGCTTATCTAAAATATGTTATGCACGATATATTGACTAAACGTAAAATAATTTTGTAACGAATCCTAAGAAATTTTGGAATTTTATTAGTTACAAAAGGAATATTAACAGTGTACCTTGTAATTTGTTTGCCAAGAATTTTGCCTCCGTATATAACAATCATAAGCATAATTCTTCAGCAAGTGATTTACATGAATTTGAATTTAGCAACTAAAATAGTATAGTATTACCATGCTTTACTGAAATAGATTTAATAAATAAGGTACTCAAATTAGATAATGACTATAAAATCGGGCCAGTTGACTTATAAAATGTCTTTGTTAAAAAAACATATATATCTTGTATATTCCAATTAAAATAATCTTCAATAAATCACTTATATCAGGGGAATACCCCGAAATACGGTTAATAAGTTTTATAACACCAATATTCAAATCAGGTGACAATCAGGTTACCAATTACAGAAGTGTGCGTAACCAATCTGTTATTCCAAAATTACTTGACAGTTTAATGTATGAATATTTAATTTGGAAATGCAAGCATATTATAATTAACGAACAACATGGATTCTCCCCTGGAAAGTCTACAGACACAAATCTTGGAGTATACAAATACTTTATATCGGCAACCTTGGAGAATGGTAAACAAGTAGATCCTATTTATACTGATTTTTCCAAGACTTTTGATAGAGTAAACTACGAAAAATTAATGAAAAAGTTGGGTTTCTACTGCTTTCATGAAAATTTTACTACCTGGTTTAAAAGATTTTTGAGTTATAGAAAGCTTCATGTAAAAATCAAAGAATTTTTGTAGACTGTATAATTGTAAATTTAGGAATCCCACAGGGGATCATTGTGCACCTTTGCTTTTTAATTTGTATGTCAACGATATAGGCAATAAATTTAAAACAGTTAAGTATCTGATGTATGCAGATGACTTAAAACTTTATACTGTGATAAATTCAAGAACTGATGAAGAGAATATCCAAAATGATCTGAATATTTTGGTAGAATGGCCAGTAAGAAACAATTTGGAGCTTAATATATATATATAAATTTAGTAGCATCAGTTTCTCTAGAGCTAAATTTATTTACAATTATTCTTATATGATTAATAATATCAATTTACAATTTACGAAAAGTGTAAAAGCCCTAAGAGTAATTTTTGATGAAAAGTTAAATTCAATGATCATATCATTTAAACAACGTTGAAAGCTACGAAGATTCTTGTATTTGTGCTGAGAAACTGTACGAATTTCAGTCCGAAAGCGTGATGTAATATATTCGTGATGTAATATTTCTGATATCAATCTGTCATTAGATATCTATAATAGAGTATGCCTCAATTATCTTGATAGTTATATATTTATGCGAAATAGTGCAGAATAAAGTCTTAAGATACTGCACTTTTAAACTGAATATCATATTACACGATCATAATTATATTGGAATTAGAATCGTCTTGTATCTACCCTCCTTAAAACAAAGGCGGGAAATAAGTGATTCATGCTATTATGTATAAATTGATTAACGGGCCCTATAAATTGTCGTGCTTATAGCTAAAATTGGTTATAAAAGACCACAGAGGCAATTAAGAAGACATAGTGGAGCATTCTAAATGGAATTTCAAGATGTGGATTATGATCTCAATGATGTTATTAACCGTGGACTATCAACCATCGATAAACTTAGTCTAGATACTGATGTGTCTTTTAATGTATTTAAGAGACACGCAGTCAGTAGATTGTAGTATGATTTCATTGCCTCTTCTACTAACATTTTTACTCTATTGTTTTGTTATACATTTTCATCACAATTGTTTCCCTTGTATCTAATCTTTATTTTGTTTATTTTCTTAAGTAATTGCTATTGTTACTTAAAATGATTTTCGATCGATTATTTTGAGTTCTTTTGTACATATTAATATTTTTAGTTTATTTGCTAGTTTTTATCTACTTTTTAGTTTATAGCTACTCACTAATATTGTATTTTATATGGAATTGTTCAGAAAAGGGCAACCGTTGAATAAAGAATTTGAATTTAAATTTAATGTTAGTGCAGGCATGCATTACCTTATCATTAGAAAATTATGTATAAATTTGGGTATCATCTGCGTAACATTTTATTTTATAGTAATCTACGACCCTTGGAAAGCCGCTAGTATAAATAGTATATAATACAGGACCCAATATAAACCACTGCGGAATTCCTGATTTGAGATACAACTATTCAGACAATCTATTACCTATTTTATCTTTCATATACCATATACGTATGTAATACGTATAGGTATAGGAAAGATATAGGATTCATGTTTTGACAATTTTTCCTATTTCACCTTACTCTTGTACGTCTCTTGTATTCACTTGTACGTCTCTTGTATTCACATCAGTGCAAACCATTTATACGTAGTTCAACTTTTAATATTTAAGGGATTAAGCGAGATAAAAAAAATGAACGAGTTACTATCGGGTAAATTTTACCTTGAAGAAAACATTTTCTGTCTTAAATATCTCGGTTCCTATGAAGTTGGAAAATTAAACTCGGGGAGCATATACATGTCTAAGAAGCCTCAATTGTACCAGTACGAACAACTGAATATACTGAACCGATTTTGAGCAAAAAATTTTTTTCAAAAACTTTTTAGTAACACCTTATATATTTTTATACAGTTCGATGCCCTTGTAATCGTATTTAAAATGATACCACACACGAAGGATCTGACTCTTTTCGTTTCAAAGATATGACTCTTAATAACTTAAAATTATGCAACTTGTCGCCATGGCAACCGCCATTCAACAGTCATATATACATGTAAGGCCTAAATAATACCTCATATATGGAAAGTTACTGGAAAAATTATTTTATGCTGTATGAGACATATAAACTACTTTTGCAATTGAATAAATGTTGTTATCAGTGGCGGGTGCACATTATAATTTTGGGAGGGGTTCAAAATGATTATTTTATTGAGAAATTCAGTTTTCAAATTAGAAGACTTCAATTTTATTTGAAACATATTTTTCTAAAATTACAATTTAACATATATACAGGATGTTTTTCTTTTGTAAACTTTGCGATCAATTTACTTGAGACCGGCTAGTGTACTACATTAAATATCTCGGTTCCTATGAAAGTTGAAAATTAAAACTTCGGGAACAAGTGTAAAACCCAGGAACCTCAATTTTACCCAAAGCGGACACGAAGAAAAAGTTACTCAAAAGCGGTAGTGGCGAAAACTTAAGTCAAAAACGGTAGCAGACGAATTCATAAGACCAAGGAAGTCTGGCGTGCTTCGCATGCCAGACTTCGCACGCCACACTGATCCCACGCCATACTGATCGCACGCTAGACTGCTCGCATACCAGACTGCTCGCACGCCAGACTGATCTTTTTGAAATTAGCCGAAAAGGGTGTCAAGAGGGGTCGTAGGTTATGCCAAACCGGACAGCAGAGCTGTCCGCGCCGTAGGCAAATGCGGGGAAAATTTGAGTCAAGAGCGGCCATAGGCCGCGGCAAAGGGCCGGGGGATTCATGGGTAGGCGATTTATAGGTTAGACTAATGTTGTTTAATTTACCTAAACACTATTGTGCTAATTGAATTTAATAGACGACTTAAAAGGTAACAGTCAAAACTAAACAGTTCAACTTTTGTTTTATGCAAGATATGACAAAATGCAAGACTTGTATATGACCAGAGTATATGAAAGATGTAGTGGCGATCACGTCCAGGAGTTTTTACCGTTTAACGTCTAGAGAATAAATAAGATTTAAAACAGGACACGAATGATTCACTAAGTCCAATAATTGCATTATACTCAATAAAACATTGTGATTTACTCAATAAAAGGTCTTTGAGAAATCCAGTATAGTTAACACCATGTTTTTATTTTGATCAGTGGCGGACAGAATCTTTGTCTACAA
Organism: Adranes taylori; assembly: GCA_009867245.2. Taxonomy (NCBI): domain Eukaryota; kingdom Metazoa; phylum Arthropoda; class Insecta; order Coleoptera; family Staphylinidae; genus Adranes; species Adranes taylori. The sequence continues at coordinate 11,477 of WYDF02071896.1, forward strand.
TATTTGACAATGTAGCAGAATAACTGTAGCCCACTGAAATCCTGATTGTCAATCTGGTAGGATATTGTTGGCGTTTAGGTGACCTGGTAATTTCTAATATATTTGACATGGCCGGAAGTATACTTAAAGGGCGATAGTGAATGGCATTATGGTGGTGACATGGCAAAAAACTATTAAATAAACTTAGTCTTCATAATATTACATGCAAATAAAATTCGAAAATTCTTCTAGCAGGGCGGAATTTAACTTAACGGTTCTGGAAGAATAAATAAATGTAAACTTTTAATGAATACAGAAATGCTACTATTGCATTGCGTTTCCTGTATTAGAAAACATTTTTAAATATCTCATTGTCATGGGTGGCTTATATTTAATTACATGCATATTATTTGAATCATACTGTGAGCAGTGTCATAAATTGGAGTCAATAATATGTCGTATTTAAAATGACATTCAACATATGTTTATTTTTAATTACATTTAATACAAATAAATAAGCATAATTACTAAATCTTGGCAGTATGTAACACCTCTAGTTTTTAATTATTTAAAATATTAGAAGTTAGAAATTTGTTTTTGCATCCAATTAGTATTAAATAACTACAAAGTACGCAAACTTTAGCATATTATCATAGAAACTATAAAAAAATGTTTCAAAATTTTTTAAACCATTTAACCAGCCGGAGATATCCATTTTCCTTGATATTTATAATGTGCAGTTTATAAGAGACTAACTAAATATCCGAACATATTGTAACGAGGCAATTTGTTCTCGTTCTAATTTAACAAATGTTATTACGTAGGTAAACAGTTTGTTTGCTAGCCGAACTAATTGGAGAAAAGAGTCAGCCGGCTATGGGGAATTTTACCATAAATAAGTTTTACAATTGTAATGTAGAAATAATCATTTATTCTCAATTAAACTTTATGCTGTCTAATTAAATTTTAACAAATGGTTTTGTACACATCTGCGGCCACCGATCCATACAGCAAGCGTAGTGAGGTAGCGATGTGACGCCGTTGTCAGTGTATATGGGAGTAAATAGATCTGATTGGTAATCAATCAATAGTAAGTAAAAGCGTACTGTGCAATACCGTATAAGTATGAATAAAAAAAGCTGATTGGATCTGATTGGATTTACATCAATCATAGCGATAGCAATTAGTAGATTATAGATTAATACATTAGATGAATGCAATTTAACTATAAGAAGAGATAAAGTGGTGAGAGATATCCATTGTAATCTTGGTAGCAAATTAGATAACCAAAGAAAGTAATAAAAGACACACAGCTCTCACAGAAATGAATAGTCGGTAACAAGAAATTTTAGGTTGTAGAAAGAATCCTTCACAGAAACAGTTTCTTGAAAATAAAATCATGAATTAAATGAAAGTAAAATTATCATTTATACCAAATTAAATCATGAATCAATTAAATCGTTAAAGAAGTATCGGAAGTTAGATATGGGCCATAGTAGAGTGCAGTGTTGGATAACAACTAAATAATTCTGTTAAGTTTGAATTGTTGGAATGAAATAAATTAAATTGATTAGGTAACAAGTTAATTATTGAGGTAAATTAAAATAAATTACAATGAATTAATAAGCTAACAGTGTGTGACCTAAAATAATTGTGTAATGGTAAGAACGACAAAAACTGTAAGTAAAATAATTTATAGATAATTATAGAATGTAATTGACGAATCTAGCACGCCATTTTTATTAATCTATTCGCACGCAGTAATTGAACACACAAATATTATTTTATGTTATTATTTTGATGAGGCGTTATTTATTTTGAACGTACAAATAATTATTTAAGTTTATACATCTCTTTTATTTAATCAGCCTTGACTTATAGAAGATTGTTAAGGGTTGTACATTTCTATTAACTGCCTAGACAAATTTATGATTAAATCTGAAAGGTAAGCACCATGTTTGCAGTTACAAGGTCTTTATTCTAAACAGTGTCGGGAAACTGGGAATTATAACTTCATTGCGTAGTAAGTAAATTAAAGTGGGCAAATTAAAGATAGCATTTCGTAGTTATTGTAGTTATTGTAGCATTTCGTAGTTTGCGCACATTTGTAAAGGGGTAAGTGACGCGATGAAGATGTCAATTATGTCGAGAAAAAAGATAACCTTAGTACAAATACATAAAAGTACAAATAGAAAAGTACAAATACATTGTGAAGTTTTGGGAAATTTTAAAGTCTTGCTTACAGACATTAATTTCTTGAATATACTAAAGTTTAAAATACTTTATTGGTAATTATTTACTTAATATTATAATGCTAAATAAAACTCAAAACTATAGTTCATTTTGAACCATAAAATTTCTATTAAATCTAAGTTCAGCATCATTTGGTCCTAAACGGTGAAATCGATTAAATCTCAGTAGAAAATTCATCCTTATTTAATTTAATCCTATTTAATCATAGAATTATATTGGAAGATAACCAAAAAAAAATAGTCCATCACATATCTATAAATCCAGTAAATTGCTGATGATCAAGGAATTCAACCATCTACGAGTGCATTACTACTTGCCGGTCCGCTTGGCTTAGTACTTGCCATATTTTGTGTGAACGCAGGATAATGCACGTAACTGCACGACACTGGAGAGGGTAGTTTATGCGATACGAGTTCATCTTCCTTCATTGACGTTTGATTTTGTTGCGCGATATCGAATTGAGCACCTGAAATGACAGAGGGATTACGATTTTCATGTGATTTAACATTCAATATTATATACAAATGTATAAGGTACCAATAGGTGTATGGATAATATAACGATATATTACGCAAATATACAATTGTGAGATGTAATTTAAAAATCTACCACAATTGTGGCAACTTGGAAAGAATATTAGAGCAAATAAAAAGAATTTGAATTAAACTTGAATAATTAAATAAAAAGTAAACTCAAAGTTAGGGCTAGTTTAATTTACCAATATGCCCTTAATGATTTAAATATTTAATTCAATAAAAAAATTAAATTAGATTGATTTAGAGCACTACGCAATCTTTTAAGATATGTTGCATTAAACTTAGTCAAAATTAAGATGCGAGATACTTAGTAATAGCGCTAAAAATTAACTCGCCTATTTTTACAAATAATTAACAATATATACAAAATAAATAAAAGAAAAAGAAAACAAGTATGTTAAAAGTTTAAACAATTAAGCTACGTATTAATAGGAAAATAATAAATGTTTAAATTCAAAACTTTTTAAAACAAAATTACTCATAACAAAAACGAATCAATAAACTTATTAATATTCATTAATAAAACAATGTTTCTACTCCAAAATATTTTTTCTTTATTTATAAAATATTTATTATAAAATAAAATAAGACATCACAATCCGGATTTCGAGATTACTATAGGATCTCCTTTTCAAGTGAAAATTGATATAAAAAATATTTTGTAGTAGGAACATTGTTTTATTAATAAATATGGTTACTCCATATCACTGTAACACAAAAGAAGATAAAACTTATTAATATCTTATATTTAATTAAACGTGTATCTGTCTGGTAATTTTGCAAAATCAAGTTATTTTACACACGACGTATACCATAATAATTACTTTTGTTTTGTTTATTGTAAAAGTAATGACTTTGAACTATTTAAAAAACTATAAAGCAAACTAGATAAATTTATAATAAAAAATGAAACTAATATATTTTACTGAAATTTAAGTTATAAAAATTTTATGGAAATGTTTCCATGTTCATCCTTGGTTAAACAAAAATATATATTTTGATTCGCAAGCATGTTTTATACCTCTAAGTACAGTATAAAATAGTTTTTGAAAAACGTGTTTCTTTAACTGATTTTGAAAAACCGCTTATTTAGCGCAAAATTTACTTTGCTTAGTTAGCTCCGAAGCTTTCATATCTCAGAGAACTCTCCTTGGACTTCTTTTATATGTGAGCTATATTAGTAAGAAGTCGAAACTCTTGCGGATAATACGAAACTTTTAGTTTATTAAAACAATAAAAACAAATTTCAAATAAAATTTGGGCACATTTTATAATAGAACTCATATTTCGCTATGGCGAAATTTAACTAAATACCTATACAACTTTACTTATAAGTATGAATAATCGTGAGAGGAATTACACTTTATCTAAGAGAACATTAAAAAAAGTAAACTCTCAAAAAGAGTTTGGCTGTACTGTTTCTAGTGATTTAAACTATTAAGAAAACATAAACGACATAATGAAAAAGCAATCATATTAATTTATCCAACAAGATACGCATTCCCATATTTAATATGTCTGATGCGCTCGATAAATCGTACATTCTACCAATACTAGAGAATATTTATTCAAACTGAAACCCTTCTTTAGTAAAGACAACGAGGCACTTGAAGCGTCCCTGCTAGTATCCTTTTGAATTTTATGTTATTTGATAACTGGCAACATTTATGCGTTGAAAATTTGTTTCAGATATTTTGTGGAAACCCCCACAGTACGAAATGAACCGATTTAAACTTGAATAACGGTGGGAAATACTGAAAATTTATTTTCGAAGTGAATGTTGTGTTGCCGAAACAGTGCGAATTTTGAAAAGAAATTTCGGTTGAAATAATGCATCAGTCGAAATAATGAATCGAAATAATGCTGGTGTACGCAAATTTGTTAAGAAAGTTCGTGAAATTGACATGTTAATTGAGAACACAAGTTATCTTCGTGTTCGTCCAGCGCGCTCAGTCGAGAATATTGCTGCGGTTACTGAAAGTGTGTGCGTAAACCGAACAATTTCAACTCGCCACAGATCTCAGCTGAACATTATCCGCACTAGCCTGAGGAGAATACTGCATAAGGACATCGGATCATTCGCTTATAAGGTCCAATTTATTCAGCCATTGAAGCAAAATAACCACCCGCTTCGATATAGGTTCTCTACTTCTCAGCTAGAAATGGACATCGATTTTGCTAAAAAAATTATCTTTTTAGATGAGGCGCATTTTCATTTCGGTGGTTATGTAACTGAGCTAAATTGTCGCATTTGAGGCTCAGAAAACATTGGTGGTTCAGCATTGGCAGTCGTAGAAAAACCAATGCATCCTCAGCGTGTGACTGTTTGGTGTGGTTTATGGAGTGTGGCGGTATTATTGGCACATTTTTCTTAAAATGTGAAGAATGCAGCAGCGTTACGGTCAATGGAGAACGATACAAGGGCATGATAACATTTTTTTTTGCCAAACATTAATGAATTCGACTTGGGTGAACTCTGGTTCCAACAGAATGGCGCTACATGCCACACAAACCGTGCAACGATTGATCTTTTGCGCACTTAGTTCGTGCCGATAAACTTTTTTGTCGGGTGCCGTTACGCTGACAATTCTGAAATGATTCAGGGACTTAAGAACAATATTGGTTAAGTTATTAGTGAAATAGGACCTCGAACCATCGAAAATTGGTTACAGAGGATGTGCTACTGCATCGATAGCCGAAGCAGCCATTTGAATAAAATTATAGTCCATAACTAATCGAAAGGTTTACTCTTTTCAATAAAGCATTAAATTTGGGATAACATTGTACGGTGTTTTTTATAGCAGATTTAAAAAGAAACCATCCGATGGCCCACCAAGAAAAACCATCCGATACAACCAAGAAAAATAGAGTACATAGCCTACGTAATTTAGAAACGACATAAAACAAGCATAATAGAAGGATCTTTGAATACTCTGAATAATCAACTGTCTGACGTCATCAACACGTAAGCTACAAGGAGGAAGAAAACCGTTTATAAAACATGTACAAAAGTGAAAACTGTTATATCATCGCCAACCAATTAGAAGGAACAAGTTCTTCAATAAAATCCTATTAAAAACTTCCTATCAAAGATTAAGTTTATTCTAAACTAAGTTATAAAAAATATGTTTACAAGTGGTAATAAATTTGATGAACATAATAGATTAAATAAAAGAAGTATGTTAAGATATATGCCCAAACAACTTAGTATAGGAACCCAGTCTAGGAACCAGAAACAGCTGTCTAGCTGGTATGATAGTCCCATTCTTGTATTTAATTTCCAATTGCGTCTTTGTAATCATTTTTGTCTGTCCAGCTAAAATTTCTCTATTATTTTTCTAAATCGATATATTCAGTTAATTCTTTTGATGCCTGCATCTATTTGATTATATTTGTTCGTACTGTGTCGTATTGTATTATCTCCTGTATTTGTTTTTATTGGTTGTTCGATGTTACGCAATGTCCATATTTTTGCTAATCATGTAGTTTTATATATTTCGTTTGTTAAATATATTGTTTCCATGTTGTACAGCGATTTTATTATTCTGTTTTGTGTTTTTTGTATCGTGTTTAACGCTGTTTCTCCTGCATTCCCCCATGTACTAAAGTGATATATCAGATGACTTTCTTCTACACATGATAAATCATTTTTCTTGTGGATTTTGTTAATATAATTCCACATCTGCGCAGTACTCCCGTCAGTGGAATTATTTGCTTTTTAACTTGTTCGATTTGTTTCCTCCAATTAAGCTTGTTGTTTATCCAAATTCCCAAGTATTTGTATTCTTTTACTGGTTGTAAGTCTGTTTTATGTATTTGGAGGTTTATCAGTTGCTTGTTCTTGTTTTTATTCGGAAGTATAATTTATTTCGTTTTGTTCTTGTTTATTGTTTAATTATTATTTTCTGTCCATGTACTGTAGGCGTCCAAATTTTGTGGTAACTTGTTTCGTATATCCTGTGATTTGTTGCACATCACAAGTAAAAATTGTATCATCTGCGTATGTGACATAACTTGTATCTAGCATCAGGTCTTTCAGATCTTGTATATACAGTAGGAATAAAATTGGTCCCAATATTGAACCTTGTAGCTCTCCGATTTTAGTCTCTTACAATTCACTTTTGATTCCCTTAATTTTGGTATATTGTTTTCTGTTTGTGAGATACGAGTTTAAAAGATGATATCTGTTCATCTCATGTCCATTTTTGCAATTTCCACATTAGTTTAGTTCTGTCAACAGTGTCGAATACTTTAGAGAAATCTACAAAAACCGAAATAAAGAAGTCACCTTTATCCATTGCCTTAAATACGTTTTCGGTATATTCAGGTTCAGAACATACCAGACTGAGTGCCACTATGCCGTTGATATCCATACTATTTATTATCGTATCCTACTGTGGATTTTATAAAGTCATCTAATCTACATTTTATTCTTTGTTCTGTTATTTTTGCAAAAATGGATAGTAATGGAATTGGTCGATAATTTTTAACTTCTATTGGATTTCCGTCTTTATAAATTGGAACAACTTCAGTCATTTTTAATTCATCTTCAGTTTCTCGTTTGCTTTGCATATTATTTATAAATTCAATGCTTAGTGGAATAACTAAATTTTTGAGAAATTTAATATCTTTTATTGTTATCTTGTCGCAGCCCGATGATGTTTTCTTCTACTTCACTAATGATACTTTCTATTCGTTGTATCGTAGCTGGTTTCAGATAGATTGTTTTGTCGTTCTCTTTACCTCTGTGTTCTATTTTGTTAGATGTTGCTTGTTTTAGGGAGTATTTTTGTCAAATATTGATGTTCCTCATCCAACATTGATATTTATAGATTTTCCTCCTCCTATACCATCCATGCAATTATGTTCTAGATTATGTTCTAGATTATGTTCCTTTATATTAAAGTTATTTGTTTATGTGTCGTTTAACCATGTTTCCGTTTACACAATTATGTCTGGTTTTTTTAGTGTTGAAATGTTAATAATTTCTTCTAATTAAATCTTAACTTCTTGTATTTACTAAAATTATATTTAAACTATTCATAATTTAAGGTGATTGTATTTATGTATTATATTGGAATTTAAGATTTAATTTGTTTTAAGATCATCGATGCTTACTTCTTGCCTTATTTTCCATACCTGTTCACCTTCTTCGGATCTTACAAAAATTTGTCCTTTACCATGCCATAAATACTTGAAACCGTGTTTCATTAGTTCCAGTGCGCTTTTGGAATAATCTTTATTGAGTTGGGCTTAATTCTTCATTTTTGTAGATATTATTGTTGTTAATTGTTTCTATGAGACTTTTGTGTTAGCTAAGCCTTCTTTTTCTAGTTCCGGCCTTTGTGAATTCATATTTCTTCTCCATTCTTTTAAATATCACTCTCACTATTGGTTGAGACTTTGTTTGTATAATATGTACGTTTTATACACCATTAGGCGTTATTTCTTGTGATACATGATTTAATATTCCGAATTTCCTCGTGTGATTGTTCTGATCCATCTCTTTCGTCGACTAGTTCTATTATTATAAAATTTTTTTTTTAATTTTTTCTGACTCTGTAGCCCGATTTTTTTCTTTCAAAAGCTGCATATCGGATTGTATTTTTCCATTTTCTATCTTTGTTAATACAGAATTTTGCTTCTTCCCTCCTTCATATAAATTATTTATAAAGTCCATAAATTCCTTCATTTCTCTTATATCTGTTCTAAGTTCACATATCACACTTCTTAATTTTGATATTAATCTTTCGTAGTCATCTTTAGTGTTTTGAAGCTTCCCACCATTCTTATCGTTATCTCTGTGGATGGCGCACCTCTCTCCATTTATTATGTCATTTGTTATAGTAGCTCTTTTTTGTCTATTTATTTGATTTTTTTCGCCATTATTTTGACTCACCTTTTGAATCTTCCCGCCGGTCTTATCTTTTTTTCGTTGGATGACGCTGTTTGTTTCCTTTGTCGTATCTGCGCCATCATCATTAACGTTTTCTTTCGTAGAAAACTTATCTTAACTCCCTATAGAATTTGCAGAGATCAAAAAAATTGTGCAATGTATTAGTTGCCCAAAATTAGCTGGAAAGCAATATACACAACGTCATAATAATATTGCTCGCCATATATACCAGTATTAGTGCCACAAGGAAAACATTTGTATGCAAAACGGTCACACCATATAAATAATAAGTTCTACCATACAAATAAAATTTGTCACGAGGAAAATTCAATGTGAAAGGTTAAAGCGATAAAGATATTTCTCATTGTAATTTCATACTACGGATCAAGAATATCAAACTACTTACATATCAAACTACAAACAACTTTTGACACATGTAAGATTAACAGATTCTTTCAACTTTCTACTAGAGAAGCAAAAAAAGCCAGAGTTAAGTACGTGCAATTACTTGAATATTAGCTTTAAAAAAGATAATTATAAAAATGAAAATATAATCGCACAAGAGATGAAAAAGATCAGAAAAGGGATCTAAGAAGCTCCAAAGGTTCAAGATCATAGAGAACATCAGATCTTTAGACTACACATTTAATAAAGTTATTGTAATAACTGTTAAGCAAAATCATATTTACTAACTTCGTGTGTTACCGCAAGCCAATTACTGACAATTTCACTTTTCGTCTGAATCCTTTAAAATTTTCAGGAGCAACGGATATGCAATTCGAGAAATTCACTTTTTGCATAAGAAGAAATTTTCTAAAGAAATTGGTATTAGATAAACTCAGAAAATACACTGGTTTCATGCATATTATCTACCAAGATTTGGAATGCCGTAAAGCACAACAGAATCTTATTAAGTAGTATCAATTTGCGTTTTCGTTCAATGGAGTATTATGGAAGTAACCAAAATAGTTATTCATTTTACAGGAACAAATAAACGAAACGCATTAAAAGTTAAATCACAAATTTAATAAACGCATTGATCCAGGTTTCCACCATTTCTTAACATATCTCTTCAATCAATTTCGTTTTAATGGTTGCATACTCACCAATAATTCTATCTTCAGAATCACTAATAGCAGCCAATTCATGTTGAGAATCCAAACTCAAATGACTTACATCTAGATTCTCAGTATCTTCCGATCTTATGCACAAAATTTCTTGATTAGACACAGCACTAAATGTATCATCACCGTCTATTTGCAATTCTGTGTGTGGAACTCGATGCGGCGATGATGACTGAATTTTATAAGGATCTATATGCGGATGTCTGATTCGTATCGTGTCGATAACGTCTAAAAGATTTTTTGAGTCCATTGCAAGAACGTGAGCGGCTGCCAGCATACCTCTATATTATACAACAAAAAAATAATAAAAACATTAATAATGTATAAGTTAAAGAAAACCTGACACAAAAAGAATTTTCATCAATCAAAATTTTTGGTAATTTATTTTTGTATCAGCTGAACTAAAAAAAAAATGTGCCAGCTGTCACAAAAAATTAGCAAAAAATTTTTCGTTAAATTACGTTATTATACTTCATTAATGGGAATAATAAAGTATGTATAAAAAGTAGATATCTAAGATAATAAACGCAAGAGATAAGTTATGTAAATAATATTTTATTAATTACCAGCAATAGCAGTATCAAATCATCTTAAAAATTGTAACAAAAACTTACTTTCTGTATTCAGCATCCAACGTGGTGGTACTATATTGACGTGCCAGTTTCATAGCATTAACTAGTTCACCCATATCCTTGCCCAAAACTTTATGTGCCATTTCTACTTCTTTATGAACACTGATGGGAAAACATGTTACTATATCATCCACACTAGTTAAAAGTGTTCGTAAGTCTAATCCGACCTAAAACAACATTTTCATAGATAAATAAAAAAATTCGTGGACTGAATAGTTGTGTTTATTCAATTTTTTCCAGTGAATTATTAAGTGACTATGGTATAATAGGTTAGATATATTGTAACGAGGCAAATTGTCGTTGTTTCTATTTAGTTCGAGGTTAAAAGATTGAGCATTTGATACTCACAAATAATATAAATACTTCAAGATATTTAGATGCGATAAAATGTTTAGCGGTATAAATAAGTTAGAAACCAGCGGGCGGTCATTAGGCGAACTCGCGATAGATCAATAATCACAAGCTGAATTTAAATTTAGCAGATAGATATTTTAGGGAGGAAGCTAGAAGGAGGTTATAGGTTGTCATATGTAATTTGGTTATAAATTAAAGTGGTAAATGTAAAATCACATGTCAAACTGGGAAATAAGAAGAAAATGGGAATGTACTAGCATTGGTACATGCATTAACAATTTATCATTATTTTAATTTAAAAGCATTGTTGTTATGTTAGCTAAGACATGTTAAGATAGTACTAGGAGAAATATGTTAAGTATCAAAAGGAGAGTAAGTAATTAATGAAATAAGTAATTATTAGGATTAAAACACACATATAGTTGAAATTACTGTATTGAATATTCAGTTTATAATTGATTTGTAATGGGTTCCATTAAGTATTATTATTATTCTTATTCTTATTATTGATTATCCCCCATGCTAATTAATCACATCCTAAATAAACGCTTTTACATAGAGTTATGCACGAAGCAAAGTTCATCGGCCGATGTCACCTATAGAGGGGAAGAACACACAGGTGTTCTAGACAAACAAACTAATCTAATATCATGATCGGTACGAACTCATAGGAATATCATAGGTACGAACTAATCATGACCGAAATTACGAAATTATTCTAGATAGTCGAATTAGAGGAGAGACTGGAATAAATAAAAACACCATACAACGCGCTTCAACCAACACTAAGATTTGGCATCTGTCGCCGAAAGCTCTGACCGGCAGTTCAGTGAAAATATAATTATAAATTAATTCTGATTAAAATAATAATTAAATAAAAATAAAGTTCTGAATAAATCAGAGTGTCGGTTAGTAACGGTGCAGTATTAAATAATTAGGCATGAGACCTAGCAGAATTTAGCACTCAGCACTTTTGAGAATAAACTAGATAATTTTTAGGCATGATTTTTACGAATAAAATAAATTAAAATTATTTAGTAACAAGTTTATTGATCAAGGTAATTTAAAATAAATTACCTTGATAAACAAATAAGATCACTGTGCATCGATTATAAAAATTAATTATAATTTGGTTTGTGATTACATCAACTGTTAATGTAAATACACCAATTCGATAACTGTTAGGGTTCAGTTCGTTAATGTATGTTGCGAAATATGTGAACATGATTAATTATTTTGCACGGCGCTATTTATCAGTACGAACGAATAATTTATTTAGTTGTATGTATGCATTAAACGACCAATACATTTTATTTAATATAAACGGCAACTATTGAGACTATCGAACATCGTTAAGGGTTGGCGTTACCATTAATTATTTTGCTACAGAAGGTAGGATAAAATCTGGAAGGTACGTTCACCTTAACAGTGGGCCAGTCTAGTGTTTTATTTAAATTCTATTGTGAGACAAGGGATTATAATTAGAACGTTCCGACTCAATAATTAAAATAATACCTCTATTTAGTAAACGATAAGTTAAAGAACAAATTAAAACAAAGCGCATTCTTATAAAGCAATAATTGATCTAAATACCATTAAGGTGAGAGCATGAAGGCTACGCAACCTAAATAAAATCTGCACTCTCACTAACGTCAGGTCGGGGAGCAACCCTCTCCTCTAATATAGAACGTGACAATATAAAGAAATATGTAACCTCTTATGTTGGGAAGCTATTTAAAGAGAATAAAGAGGCCTATATAAAAGTATACAGGGTATTTTCATTTTATTGCTCAAAATCCATTCACTATCTGTATTCTCAACATTGTAAACAACCCTTAAAAATAGAAATGCATTTATTTTTTAAAGATTTCACAAATTCATGTGTAAATAACTGAAATGATCAGTAAGTAATCAGTAAATAACTGATCTATATATTTTACTTTTACATAGTTTATGTAAAAGTAAAATATATAGATCATATGGCTAGATTAAAAAAAATAAAACAAAATTGCAGCATTCTATTAAACATATTAAAATGGGATTCAACTAAGAATGCAAACTGTATGAAATCCCCAAAGAATTAAATGCGTGCAAATTGTCAATTTCCAACCTAATTTTTGAAAAATGAATAATAACGTATTTTCGCCATCTGCCAAGTTCCAATTTTCTTTAATTGGGTCTAAAGCCTATTCACGCCTAAAGTATGCTTTATGCAATTCGTTGCTGCGATTGAATGCAGTAATTAGTTGCATGACTGTAATGCATAAATCGCCGAGATGAATTGTATTCATTAGATCTAGTGAATTTTATTTTATTACTAGCATTACCAACAAAAAAATATTCATAGTTATTGAGGTTATGTGTCAAGTAATAGCTTTATCGCAAAAAGCTTTCATTGTGAATAACAGTATGTTTAAGAGGAGACAGTTCTATTTATTATTATAGCTTCGGCTTCATTTCTATTGCACAAGAAAAGGAAATGGTGC
>WYDF02071897.1:0-11424 GCA_009867245.2 Adranes taylori
AACAAAAAAAAAAACGAGCAGAACAAAAATAAATGTGGTTAAAAAGACAATTTCTGATATGAGAATGAAAAAAAAAACATATATATATATATATATATATATATATATATATAAATAACGTGAAATGAAAATATAAATATATTTCTGAAGTTTGTAAGCCTAATATTAATGAAATGTTTATGAGTTTTTAAGTAAATAATCAGATTTACTATAATTTAATAACATGTTTACAACTTTAATCGTATTTCTGAACTTACTTTTTAATAACATATGACTGTGAATATCATTGTATTAAATACATGTTTCTGAGTTCAAAACTGACTGTTAAAAGAGCAAAATAATTATTAGATGAAAGCAAGTTTGTTCTTTGATAAAATCTGGCTATTGCAAGTAAAATGACATACGATTTTCCTGAAACAACATTTAGTATTAAGCATTTAATATATTATAGTAAGTTTGAAAAGCACTCCTTTATCTAAGAAAGCTCTTCACAGTTCCAGTTTAAAATTCAATCATTGCGACAATTAATTAGATCATAAATGGTGACAATAACGCAATGATGAGTAAATACAAATGTGAATGCTACATTGATGAGAAATTATCATAAAATGTTTTAATAACAATATAATTTTTTTCTGTAATGCTAATAGTTTAAAAAAATCAGAACCTTTTTTAAAACTAAAATTATGATTGTGAATTATAAAGATGAAATAATTCAAGCAGAAATAGTTCTAATGAAGGAATGCTTGTTATACCAGATAACGCTTCAACAACCTTAAAAATATGGAGTTCTTGGTACACTCTGACTTAAAATTTCTATTTCGCTTAAAGCTTCTATCTAAAGCAATATAAATAACAATGTAAAATAGTTACATACTTTCATTCATAGACTTTATTTTACTTGAAAATAAAGTCTAATCTCCTTATTTTCAATAATTTAGTCTCCTTTCAGATTCAAAACTCAAATGAGTTTTCAATTTCTATAAGTAAGTAATTAAGGAATACACATATGCAGGCTTTAATATTATGTTTGCAATTTAAACATTGAAGGCATTATTAAAATTATATCATAACTAATGGAATATTATCTACATAAATAAATGAAGCAGACAAAGAAGGATGAATCGTAATAATAAACAAAGACGATTACGTCAAAAAAGTTGAAACATTCCTACAAGAAAATAACTTGACCTGCAGCAAAACAACTCCTTCGAAATAGCTTAACAAAAATAAAGACAACAACACAAGATAAACAACACACTATCAAAAAATACGGCGGGAAGAATCTCATACCTATAAATCCAAAAGTTGCAAAACTTTATGGACAAATAAAGCTGCACAAACAGAACATGATAAGACCAATATGCGCATCAATAGATTCTCCAGCATACCAGAAATCAAAATGGCTACAGAAAACCATCAAACAAATTACAGAATTCAAACCAATATATGCAGTAAAAATCATACATGAATTCATAATCGCAATAAAAGACATCAAGATAGAAGAAACTGATAGACAAAGGGCCGGTTTATCACTTGACTGTTAGCAAAAAATAACTAGAGGTTTTTGGACTAACTGATAGTTAACTTATATTTCTGTTTATCTAGTAATGGTTATCTCTAACCCGTGGCTAAACTTCCAATTTAGGTAACTCATAATTGTTAACCTATATTGTAGTGTATAGTTCAAATAAATTTATCAGGGAAAAACTGTTTCAAAAACTCCACGTGCTCCACGAGGAGTAAATTTCACCCCCAACGAGGTATCATTGCTTATTAAATTAGGTAATAAATATAAAAGCAGTGTAGACTGCATTGCAGAAATAAAATAACTGATGGAGTTATGTGGAGGGAAAAGGAAAAAGCTTGGGAAAAATTGGCTGTTGAATTTTATGCTAGAACTACTGGATCTGTAAGTAATTGGATTTTGTTTTCAATTTATATGTCAATTTCTCACATTTTAGCCCAGGACGCGTGCGCAATTAAAAACTAAAGATGATTCTGTTAAAAACAATTTACGAAAAAAGCTTGTACAGAAAAGCAGCTTTATAATTATTATACATGTAGTAGGTGGTGGTGCAAATTTCCCACCACCAAACTCCGAAATACTGAGGAAGGAAATGATTTAATCCAAGCAATTGCTTTAAGCATACATAGTATGAAAAATGCATATGATAGCCATGCAGTTCGAACAGAAACACAGAGTAAATTATTTTTTTCATGGATTGTTGCTTTCAGTTATTGGTAAATAATGTTATTTCAGATTTAGAAAACCAGTCTAGCAAGCACCAGTTTAACTGTTTTGAAATAAGTTCAAAACAACAGAGAAGTTCTTGTTTCGACACACAATGTATGAAACTAAATCGCAACAGAATTTAAATCTTTCTTTCGAATAAAATGTTTAGACACAGTTTCGAAACAAACCGTTTGTTTAGTTACTTTACTATAGAGTGAAACAATACTGGATTTGTTTCGTCACGTAAGCATTTTTACGTAATTTGTAGACAAAATTTATGTATTTTACAAGGAAATGGTATATAAAGTTTTATTTTAGTTGTTATTTAATTACATATATTCTAGATCTAATGTCAGAATTTTTGAATAATAGTTTATAATTTTATTCTCAAATCGGCCAAGAGTGGCAGGGTCTTAAGTTGCTTTACGGAGGTAAGCTTGGCTTCATATTCGTAACGCCATTTTTGCTGTGTGTTTATAATTTTATTTTTTGGTCAGTTTTACTCTGTTTTATTTTACTTATTATGAAAAACAATATTTTATGGTACAGAATGGATTGAAAGGTAAGTTCATATGTCACAAATTAGTATATTTTTTGAAGAATTAATTCAGGAAATATTTGTTTATATTATAGAGAAAATCCCTTGGAACACTTGAGAAAAACAATTTAAAAATGAAAAACAAATTAAAAAGATATATAGCTAGGGCAATGCGAATTAATTCTTTACTTTTGTCATTAATCTGTCTCTCATATTAGTATTTCTATAATTTTTGTGATAAATTGATATTTCTTGTTACATTTAATTATTAACTGGTCCAATTCGTAAGAAAGAGTGAAAATAGTACCTATATTTAACAATCTTTGTTTTTTTTTTTTAGAAATCAATACTCATTTATGTAGATGGCAAGGATGGGAGAAATGCAGCTTTTAGATGCTTAAACAAATTGTTTAGTTTGGAACTAAGTACAAAATGTTCATGGACGACAAGAAACAATAACTTTCCAGTTGAAAGATTAAAAATTATAAACGTCGTATATAGTAAGACTGTTTAAATATTGACGAATATATTAACTTAATTGGCTTGTACTATTTTAATTTATTAACATAGTCGTAACAACTTAATCCTGTTTACATTCATTTTATTTAATTATTTTATTTAGTTTACTGATTAACATCTCTCGTTAGAGAAATCCTCAAAGAGTAGCACAACATTAGTGCCATTCAGTTTGAAACGGCCTGCATAGGCACTGGTTCGGGGCTGCTAACCAGCGCTATAATAGAGCCTCCGAGAAGGATAAATTAATAAATACTTAATCATTTTTATAAATTTCATAAAATACATTTATGTTTTTGCGTAATATATTTAAGTACATTATATATGTGTATATTTTATTTAATATACCTATAATACTCCCTCCAAAAGCGTATGCATTGTTTTGATATATTTTGTTGCTATGAAAAATTGGCACAAAATTTGTAGCCGTCGTCAATTAATTAATTCAAAACTATGCGTTCGATTTATAGAATAATATTTATAAAGCAGTAGAATTTTAAATAATGTGTTATTCTTGCATAACAGTTACGACAACAGAACTTGCGTAACAGTTACGAAAATGTTGCGAAACTAATTCCGAAACAGTTCTGCAACATCTATCTCTTGTGTCGAAACTCACGTTTCGACACAGCTGTGCTGGACTTATACCTCTTACGTTGCACTGTTTCTAAACAGTTACGATTTATGAAACTATTGATTCCATACTGTTAGGAAATGGTTTCAAAGCTGTTCTAGCTGGGAGCCAGACCGTGATTTGACTCTGCATTACGACATGGACGAGATTATCAATGACTCAGGTATTATGTTAATAATACAAAACATACTCGTGATATACATTGATTATTTTTATGTATTCCGTTACTGTTGATTGGCAATATTCTTCGCTTAAAATGCTGCAAAGACGTGTAGACCCAGCATTATTGGAGGAACCTGCAACTTCAACTCAACTAGGAGAAGATTCTAAAAGTAATTTTTAAGTAAAATGTATAAAATTTTATAATATAGTATTTCTTTCTGTAGATTAGTCAAGTAGACGAAGAACACTTATAGCAAAAGTGCCATTCATCTGCTGCTGAAAATTTGAAGCTCTTGCTGTCGCTAAAAAGGAACTTATTGACATAGAAGAAGATACGGCTACTTTGCACTAATGATAAAAGGAAATACCCTAAAGATAGAAAAATTAAAGGTAGAACATACATTAAAACTGTATATTTTAGACAAAAACATGAATTAAAAATGCAGTATTTAAAATTGCAAATTAAATTATTAGAAAATAAATATATTTTTTAAATAAGCTTGACTTTTATTTATATTGTAACAGATTTATTGCGTTGGATAGAGTAAAACACTATAGCGATTTTTTTTATATTATATTAAACTAGGAAAATAATCAGATAATAATTGATCTCTTGCGGTGTTAAATTGTGCATTTTGAATAGGCTCAACGTCAAAGTCTTCGTCATAATTTATTTGTTGAACAATTTTTGGATCCATTGGTGATCCATTTGGATCCATCTTCATTATAATTACAAGCAATATTGTGTAGCACACTAGTCGCTACAATTACTGCTAGGCTAGTTTCTAATTTTAATCGTCGTTAAATAGGAAAGCGTCGTTTTTGCACACCACATTGTCTTTCCATAGGATTTATAGAACGAATTACTGCTTCATTATAAAGCTCTTCTGCGCCGTTTCTAGTTTGCAGTGAAGGAGTTATCAGATGACCACTATCAGCAACTAATAGGCTATTTCCAAATGCATTGCTTTCTAGTCTATACTTTAAACGAGAATTTTTGAATATAGTTTGGGCATGTGTTGACCCAGGCCACCGTGCAACTATATAAAAAATCTCCTGGTGAACAAACATTTTGAACATGTAAAGAAGGAAATCCATTTCTATTCCTGTAGACTTCAGAGTTATAGCCGCTATAACTCTGGGGATTCTAAAGGCGATTGTATTCGCAGTAATTCGTTCTATTGTAATTCGTTCTATTGTATTCGCAGTACATGCTCCAATTACTCTGGGAATTCGAGCTTTTCTGGAAAATGCTTCCTGCACAACATCTCTTTCTTCCACATTTGCTGACATCTTAATAAAATGTCTAGATATAGCAGCAATAGCAAAAGTTACTTGCTTTACTATTTTACATGCGCTGATTTTATATACACCTAAAAAATCTCCTGCAGTAGTTAGCATACATCCAGTTACAAACAGCCTCAATGCCAGTAGCAATCTCGATTGGACGAATAGCGTAATTTCTAAAATTATGGATTAACTATTAGCAAAACTTGATTATGTACTGATAAGTATTACTCACCTGTTGGTTACAGACTCAAGTTTATCTTCAAAAGTATGAGAATCTCTTTCCGTAATCTAAATGTAATAAACATATCTTTATCATCTCAATCTTCAAAATGATTTCTCCTTGGACGGACGGTATATTGCCATCTTCCCCGTATTAAAATATCCAAAATAACTTCAACCTCATTACTAAATAATAAATCTTCCATGTAATCAGCTATATTTATGTAAGGTTTTATATATTTTATAGATTAATTGATTTTGCAGTTGAAATTTGGGAGTGTCAAACGTTTCAACCAATCGGAATTATGTATTTTAGTGCTCAGTGCAACCAATATTAAAACAATATTTAAAATATACTGGTTATAAATTCTTAAAGAATATATAATAAACTGAAGATGTGTGATAACTGCCTGTTATCTAACATGCACTTCTATCCAAATATTGATAAACCGGCCCAAAGTTCTTTTGATATGACCAATCTATATATTAACGTACCCCCAGACGAATGCATAAAACTCACTAATGAATACGTCGCAAAAACAATAGGCCAACTAACCGATACAGCTCACTTGACCGAAATACTAACGACCTGCTTAAAATAAAACTTCGCACAATTTAATCAAAAAATATATAGTCTCAATAACAGTCTCGCAACGAGGTCGCCACGGTCTAGTCTAATGGCACAAATCTTTCTAGACAATTTTGAAAACCATATGTTCAGAAACAAAGTAGATGGAACACAATATATCAAACAATTGCTACAATACGTAGAAGACAACTTTTGCGTATAGACAGAAAACAGAAAAGACCTACAAACCTTTCTAACATTCAACATTCAAACAAAAATCAAATTCATATTGCGCGATCAGAAAATAATTTTTGACGGAACTTCTTAGACTTAACAATAAAAAGAAATCAAGCCAATTTAAAATTCAAAATATATAGGAAAGACAGCTTCAGAGACAACATATTCAACAACGACTCAAACCACCCCATCCAACAAAAACTGGCAGCATTCCACTACTACATCGATAGGGTGCTCAGCACTGAAATCCATAAAATAAAACAATAGCAATAAACACCTCATATAACATGATAACAAAAATAATACAACAAAAAACAACACACAACAACAAAAAAAACTCGTACATACAGAACAACAACTCACAAACCCATAAAAACTCAACAAAGAACAATAAAAGATGGAACACACTAACATAACTCGGAAAACAAAGTTAGACAGTAGCAAAAAATATACTACAAAGAAAAAGGAATCAACAACGCATTCAAACCAATAACAAGCACCAAAAAACTTCGATGCCGACAGAAAGATCCGATGACAGAATTGAAAAGAGTGGCGTATATCTACTAGCAGAAACTGCCTATCAAAATGCGTATGACAGACTGGAAGCACATTAAACATACGCATTTCTGAACACCAGCGACTTACCCAAAATTTTGTAAGGCATCCTTTTCTTCTTCCACGTAGCCATAAATTCACCGAATTAGTAAAAGATGAATACCATCAAAGGTATTTACATCCATGGTTGCGCACTTTGCAATTCTTGCTATTACAACAATATTGGATTTTGGCGCCTCGTCGTGCAATTAAATCTAGGTTGGCTCAGTGCCTTAAATGTTTTAGAACAAAACCAATTGCAACCGAACCTCCCATTGGGCACCTGCCTATCGTGTGAAGCAGCTGATAGGATTTCGTGCTGTTGGTATATATTATGGAGACCCCTTTCTTATCACATAGGGTAAACATCGGGGTGTTCAGCCTTAGAAAATGTACCTTTGTTTATTTGTCTGTTTGGCTACAAAGGCTCTCTATTTGGAATTAGTGACAGATCTGACTTTAGAAGTCTTTATTGCAGCGTTACGTCACTTTGTCTCTCGTCGCGGACTCTGCTCGCATATTTTTACTGATCGTGGCACTAACTTTATAAGTGCTCAGAAAGAACTCGTTCGTTTGATGAAGTCAGCATCTGATGCGGAAAAATAATCTGGGATTTCAATCCTCCATCGGCTCCACACATGGGTGAAATTTGGGAGGCTGGCATTAAATCGGTCAAATTCTATTTACTGCGAGTTATTGACAAACAGCTTCTCACTTATGAGGAGTTTTCGACATTGTTGTGCCAAATCGAAGCCGTTTTAAATTCGAGGCCATTGTGTCCGCTCAGGTCGGACCCCAAGGACCTAAATATTTTGAGGACCCCGGTCATGTCCTAGGCTAAGTACCGTTAGGTAGTACGCCAGATGCGGACCTACCATCACTGGCTATAAACCGTCTAAACCGCTGGCAACTAGTCCAGCGTATGCACCAAGATTTTTGGAAGCTTTGGCATTTGGAGTATTTACATACTCTCCAGCATCACTATTCGTATGGCGATCCTAGTTTTAAGTACCTAAAAATGGGCACTGCAGTTCTGATCAAACAAGATAAAGCATCACCACTCAATTGGCAGCTGGGCCGAGTGGTGGGGTTGCCTCCAGGCGCGGATGGAATTTGTCGTGTCGTTGCTATCCGCCTGTCAAAAACGGTGTCCAATCGCCAACCAACAAAGCTTAGTTAGTTGTTTGTAGGAAAAACGCATTGCATCATCTTTACAGCCGGCATAAAATTCGTATTTCATAGTGCTGGCCATTCGTATAGTTGAAATTTCAGCACAATTGTGTAAGATAGACCGCTAATAACTAATTAATTCACTATAGTTCGCGTACAGTTGTGCAAGAAGAAACCCACTTCCTCTTTCCACACCACTTCCTTAATCCTATCAGCAGAAGGGATTAACTATTAGCAAAAATTAAGTATGTAATGATAAGTATTACGCGCCTGTTGGTTACAGACTCTAGTTTATCTTCAATAAGTATGAGAATCAGTAAGAGTCTCTATCCGTAATCTAAATCTAATAAAACATCTTTATCATCCCAATCTTCAAACTGATTTCTCCTTGGGCGGACGGTATATGGCCTTGTTCCCCATATTAAAATATCCAAATTATAGTTTTAATTTTTGTATATTTGATTAAAGAGTAGACTTTTCAATTTGTTCAATAAGAAGTGTATTTCTTTTCGGTGTTTCAAAGAAAGCGTACAGTTTTTGTACCCTTCCAAGACAGTTATTTATTTCTTGAATTTTTGACGCATGTGACAAAACTAAATTAAGTGAATGTGATGCACAATGTACAAATATTACTGTTGTACATTCTTTCGTTACATAAGATTGGACAACTCCACTCGTTCCAGTATTTAAAGGAGTTCCATCCTAACCTTGTTCTCTAAGATAATTTAAATATAGCCCAAATTCTTTTAATGATGTTAATTTCAATGTTGAAGCTAAGTACTTGTCCGCTGTATAATGAAGTGGCACCATTTGTAAAAAAATTTCACAAACTCCTTGAGATTCTTTATTAAAATATTTTGCAATTTTTTAAATTATTGCATTGCAAGAGTTTATAATTAGATTTTGTATATTAGGATTCATATATGTAGCATTTTTATTGGCAGTTAATAAATGCTGCTTTAATACTTCATCGTCCGAATTTAATCTATAGCGTAATAATACTCTAAAGTTCCTTCAACTTAGATAGGATCATCAATAAGATTCAATGTTTCAGAATCATTATGGCCACGTAAAGATAATCCTTGCCTTCTGTTAAAAAATACTATTTGTATAATGGGTACCACTTTATTGTGATTCTCGTCAATTTGCTTGGCGATATTTTCATTTATCTGGTGACTAACTACCTGTTTCCCTTCGCGTTCTTCTTTTAAATAACTAGCACAATTTAAAGCTTCCTTGGGATAAATACTTTTATTATGGCTATTTAAATCATCTATTACTTTATTCAAATTCTTATACAGTTTTCTTATGAAGTATCACGATGTTTGCGTATTTCGGTATCCCACCTCATCTTTTGCAAACAGAACGCAGAATTTACAATATGGGCTATCTTCAGTTGCAGAATATGCTAACCAATGATATGTATTAAGCCATTTTATTCGGAATCGACGGTTGTGTGTTTTATGAGTAGTAGATGGAAAAATGAATGTGTTATTGGGTACCCAGAATGTATTTAACATGTCAATCTTTTCATAGTTGTTTAATCTCTTACCTACATAATTTGATATATCATATTTGCCAATTTCTACTATTTCTGCATTAATAACTAGACTTTGCATTTTGAGCAGATGAGGGATTGATATTTTGATCAATATTCTGAACGCCTTCATTTAGTAATTTTATAGACGCGATTTGTTCATCGTTATAATTGTAACAGAAAATTCATTTTCTGTAGATGATTTGCTCAATTTTGAAAGTAGTTTTCTATGGTATTAACTTCTTTTCTTTTCATCTCCCCTGTATTCACAAAACATAACAGTATTAAAAGCACAAAATTCAAAATATTTGAGTGTGTATTAGAGTGAATATGAATGTCACGGATTCAATGAATGGAAATCTGCCTCTGCCTTAATTTTTAATTAGATATAACTGGATACCCTCATTGTTTGAAAAATAAATAACCAGCGCAAAGAATAACATCATTATTCTTGAAAAATTCTAATTATTTAGTCAGAATTCAATTTCAATGTAATAAGTTAATTAATTTTTAATTGTGTCACAGTTAATAATTTACATAGATTTGTTTTACTATTTAACAAAGCATGTACAAGCTGGAGCTTGAGTCTCTTGTCTCCGATTTGAGATGAATCTCAAGTGTCCTCTTCTAGCAGCCATCGACCCAACCTCGTTATTACTCCCGACTCAACATACGGTTTTATCGTATGTAGGTAATTGACAAATGAAATATATTCTTTCTCTAATGAAGATCATTTTAAAACAATAATATCAAAATAAAACTGACCTTGTTTCATTTTATATGCGCAGATAAAAAAATTCTACATGACATTTCACGAAATTCAGTCATGCAATGAAAATTTGTGAATCCCATAAGCACAACAAATGTGACATGTGCATCCAAACCAACTGGAAAAATTTGTTTTGGCTACGGACCAATAGGTGGCAGGACATGTGTAAACTAATTTAAAAATATTTTAAAGTAGGCTTCTCAAACTGCGTACGCAAGCCCACCATTTTCTGATTTGCCATGAAGAGACATATCTTTATCCCTATACTAATAAAGAACTTAATACATCAGTCCTAAGCAATTGATTCGTGATGCATTTTAGTGTCTATTTTAACATGTTTAATATGTGGACAATATGAATAAGTAAATTTTGGAGAATCCCAAGGGGGGCGGCTATTCCTACTGCTGAACACGAACCAGAAGAGAAGACAGGAAAGTCATTTCGCCAGACGACTCATATAAGAAAACCATACATTTGCGAAAAGCAAAACCAAATTTCTACACATACAAAACGATTCCCGAAAATATGGAAATATTCAAACTAGGAAATGACAACTGCAGCATATCTCTCAACGAGCAAACAGCACGCATCTCTATTTCTCACATACTTTAAACCACAGAACAAACAATAACACCTACTAATAGCTTCACCTACATCTACCATAGATAGAATATATCTATATAGCACTACACATAAGTACTAAGAACTAAAAATCATAACATATAAATAGTTAAACAAAAATAAAATAACCTTTGATTTATATTATTTATAAATCGTATAATTTATAATTTATAATAGAGTCTATATATATATATATAAATGTTACAGCTAACGTAAAACTGTAGGAGACAACAACAAATAAATTCAAAATAAATAAAGGAGTTCGGCAGGGGGACACTATTTCGCCGAAACTGTTTGTGAACCTGCTTGAGTATATGTTTAAATCTGTAAATT
>WYDF02071908.1:0-11424 GCA_009867245.2 Adranes taylori
TCACAAACGCGACATTTTAATCCTGAATTTACTTTAGATTTACATTTACAGATGTTTTTGTCTGTCAAATCGGAACGAACAACACTTGCATCCGCCATCTTTTATATGTTGTAATTGAAAACATTTTGTTACTTTATGAATTCTATTCGTGAAAGCGTATCTGCAACCCCGTTGGTTTTCCCTGCCACATGGTGAATGTCTGTGGTAAGCTGGGAAATAAACTACAGTTGATGTAGTTGTCTTTAAAGCAATTTATCGCTTTTCTGAGAAAATGCATATATTAACATATATTAAGGGTTTACGATCTGTGAGTAAGCTGAATGTTCTTGCTTCTAGCAGATAGGTAAACTGCTCTATAGCCAAATATATGGCCAGTAATTCCCTGTCATAGATGCTACTATTTTGTTGGGAACCTTTAAAAGAAAAATGCTAATGGTCGTATACCGTCGTCATTTACTTGATTCAGAGCTGCCCCTACCGAAAAATACGATGCGTCGACAGTCAGGAGGAATTTTGTTTCCTCGTCCGTAGATGGATGAGTGAGCAACATTGCACTAGGTAATTGCAATTTACTATTTTCGAAAGCTTCCTTTGCCTCTATGCTCCAATTGATCTCAGCTTTGTTTTGTTTCTGATTTTGACTTCCCTTTAAATATTCTGTTAGCAAATATTGAGATTTTGCTGCGTTGTGTATAAATCACCTATAAAAATGGGAACATCCATAAATAGTTTCTTAAGCGTCTTCGTCAGTGGCACCTTGCTAATTGCTTCTACGCGTTTGTGTAGTGGTTCCATGCCGTTTTTGGAAATGTTGAAACCGAGAAATTGTAAATTTTGCGTACCAAAAATACATTTTGGGACATTTATACTTATTCCATACTCCCTAAATCTGCGAAAAATCTCATTTAAATAAATTTGGTGCACCTCTTTGGATTCAGGAGCTATGAAAACGTCATCTATGTATGCATAAATAGATGAAAACGTCATCTATGTTATGGTAAATCACGTAACACTTCGTTTATGAATATTTGTGCTGCTCGCAATCCGTACATCATGACAGGGAATTCAAAAAGTCCTGACGGAATATTTATCGCTATTTTTTAATATCTGCAGGTTCTAGCGGGATTTGATTGAAAGCTCGAATCAAATATAGTTTTGAGAAAATATCTGATTTGTCTAGAATATGATTTATGTCTCGAATATTTCTAATTGGATACCTATAAGGTTTCATTGCTGCATTTAATGAATAATAATCTCCATAGGGGTGCCACCTTCCATCCGCTTAGGGCACCATGTATAAGGGACTGGCTGGACCAGTCCTTTAACGTCAAATGCCCGTGTAAATCTTGGTCTGAAATTCACGCTTTGTTATCTAAACGGGATCTAAACGACGAGATTTGGGAAATTTTAGGGCTCCAAATGTTTCAATGTGGTGAGTTGTTTTGTGTCTCATTTATAAATTTTTTAATTATATGGAAGGTTTAGTGATATATAGGTATTTTAACAAAAAAATTGAACATTCGTTGCTTATCTGCTATCGTGATTCGGGGTATTTCGATGTCTATCGGTTCTAAGTTCGTTTTTAATAGTGTTTCACCGTCTATTAACTTTTTATTTCGTAGATCGACTAGCCAATAATTGTCGATCTACGCCAATAATTATTTTTTCGATAGATGTAAGTATAAATGGACAGAAAATTGCCTGCGAAAGCCTAAGTTTAGCGAAATTAATTTTTCACCGTATGTATTTATAGTTGTATCATTCGTAGCAAAAAGTTGAAATTTTGTTGACTCCGCACGTTTTTCTTGAAAATTTACGGGGAACAACGAAATATCGGCGCCAGTGTCAATTAAAAAGTCTATATTCGAATTTCTATCGCTAGCGAATTAACGACGTGTGAGAAAATCAACCTCGCAAGACGCAGTTTAAATATTCTTCATAAGTACAAGCTTGTTTGCACTTTTTAGCTTTAACTTCGAAAGTATTATGATACTAACAATAGTTTGTATTATTTGTTCCTTGAGGCATGCGGTTCCGAACTATTACGCGAACGTGAACGAAATATCGAGTGAGGCGATACTGTCGCAGAACTTATGGAACGTTCGTGGAACGGTTTCGTGAAAGTTCATCCACTTTGAGGGTAAAAGAGTCCACAGATTTTTCTAAAGATTCTAAATTATTTATTTGCATTTTGTCATTTATTGCGAATAAACTAGGGTGATTTTATTACCTGCTAAATTCTTAAGTTGTCTGAGAAGTTGTGATGGCTTGTTATCGCCTAAGTTAATCTCACTAAACAATTTTCTAAGCTAATTCTTCGCTGTCTGCATAGATGTTGATTAATCGTAATTTTATAGTTTCATATTTGTTTTCCTCTGGTAGTCTAGGACAATATCTCATAGTTATGAGAGTATCTCCGTTTCGATCGCTTCCACGACATAAGGATGGTTTGTTTGGTTCAGACAGCAAATTGGGCTTCCAGTTGGACGAACCAAATTTTTGGTTCGTCCAACTTGACTTAAATTCTCTGCGTCAGTTACACTCATGATTTGTTTGATTTTAGATTAGCACTTGTATTTTATGAAATATTAGAAATAAACTTTGTTTTTATAATTACGTTGTACGGAATCACGCTTGTTAATATCACGCTGCAATCACTACTTTAAGATATGACCTATTTTGACATGATATTCAAACCGAATATGTAAATAAACTAATCTATTTGCTATGATAATATGATATACAGAATAAACGCTTCGTATTAATGTTTTCAAGATATCGGTACGTTATATTTTAAGGAATATAAAAGGATATTGTAGCTGACTATACCATACTCACGCCCGGTTCTGACTTGCCCATCCTTCTTATGTCGCCATTTTGCCCTCTTTTTTCTCTTCTGTCATTTATATTTTACGACGCGCCGCGCAAGAGTCGGCCAATTAGGTGTGTTATTTTTGAATGCGTGATGCTGGCGTGTCAGATTTTGGCAAAACGTTAAAACGCTTGTGATATGCCAAGGTTTCCACAGAGTCATTACCATCAACACCCATGAGGTAAACTGAGGAACCATAAGCTTGAACCGAAGCACCAGAAATAGTGTGAAGTTCTACTAGAGTGTGATTTGACAATATGAATTAAGATTTGTCAACTCTTGCTTGAAAGTGGTCCACATCTTGAAGATTGAATGGAATAAAATCATCTCACTCCAGCTTTTTTAACCAAAACGTTTGTATGACAAGTTCGTCAGACAAAATACACGGGTCGAGAATTCCTATAGCATCAAATATTGAATATATAGATGACATTAAGTTTCTTTTCGTAATATGATTGGGAACAGTATCCAAATCTGTACTGGAATTAAACGGGTCATGTTGACTATTCCATCGAAGACCTAATGTTTTTGAATTTTCGCTAGGAGCTACAGTTTGAATACTATTCAGTTGTACAACAATATCTGAGGGAGATTTCATGCTATAGGAATATTGATTTGCCATTTTCTCAATGGGAGACCTGCTTGATGTAAAATGTTAGCATTTTGCTTGCCTAACAATGAAGCATTTTGAAGAATACTAGTGCCTGTTAACAATTTATTAATGTAAAAATCACTGGAAATGACAATACAAGCAAGATCCCATTCATAAATGTTTCAAAGAAAGGCTTATTTTAAACACCGAGTTGCTAGAAACTAGTTAGAAACTATGCCGTATGTGACGGTATTTAATGCATACGCCTGAGACGATTAAGTGTTATTTTTACGCCAAAAAAATAACGTTATGAAGAATCAATCTATACTTGTCTGTATATCTTTTCGATGTCGGCTGAAATAACTACACACTATTTCCTAAATCGGACTAAGATAGAAGAAATGGCATCTTGCAAATTAGATCCTACCATTATGATGCAATTGAGAGATTTGCCGGTAGTAGTATGAACAAACCCACGAGTCTTTCTGGTTATACTGTTAGATTTTATGACAATGTAGAAAATACTCTTTATCACACGAACTTGACAATATAATGTTTCCGAGTTTTTGATATTCTTCCAAGAAGTTTACATATGATACACACATATCATTATCCAGATAGTGTCTTTTCTCAAGACTTTGTAGTTGTTAAGAGCTCGAGAGCTTGAATCACCGAGTACGTTTGGACTTTCCTTTACGACCAGACTGATAACAAACCTACCATTTATGTCACGAAGTGTGTGATTTTAATAATAAATTTCACATGTTTACTTTTCTTCAGGAAGAATTTTCCCTGTGGAACATTCTTTAATTTCCCAGAATTTTGTAAGTTGATTTTATAATTCATTAGTTTTAACAAAATTACAAAAGGTCTTCTTTCGTGGTCTACGAGGTACTGAAGCAGTAAGAATCTAACCTAGCACTATATTGTGAAGAGTAGGAAAGCGCCATTACTTTCCCCTCAACTGAATACTTTCTGAATACCGAACTGAATACTTTCCATCGTTAAGGTTGACAAAAAAACATTTGCTCCCAAGAGAACGTTTATTTTATGAGTACCAAATGATGGATCATGAGTTTTAAAAGATCAGGAATATTTAGAATACTTTAAGAAATAAATTGACTGACCATACGATTAAATATTTCGGATAGTGCATAACAATTTACAGTCACTCTACAATGATATGCTAAGGATATGATATCAAAGTCACATATTTCCTTAACATTGGATTTAATGTGATTTATACCAACATGCCACTAGATAATTGACATGTCAAAAAGGTACCTTGTTACGCCTAATTAAGCGCTTAAGGAAATAAAGACAAAACTAAATTGTGAGCCACAGTAGAGTAATGCCCTACACTTGTAAATTCTCCCTTTCTGAATCAGAGAATCAAGAATTTTTACACGTTCTCTGAACACTATGTTCTGTATGCAGTAGAGGAATGATGCTTTAATTTTTTAGAATTTGATGGCTTACAAGAACAAGCGATGTGTTTAAAAGCTAGGTAATTAGAACAGTTTCAATGATTTTATTTTATCAACTCGAACTTCTGGAGTCAGAGTTTTAGACGTTTCTCAGGTATAAATCTTGTGAGATCGTTTACAATAATTTCACAAATTCGAGGTGGATAAAAATATACGAGTTACTGAAGAATATTTTTCTCGAGGAGAACTTACTGAAGTTGCTAATCAATTTTAACTTGTTAATTGATGGAAAAAGTTTCTAGAGTGTCAGCTTTTTGAAAATCATTGTTATTAAAGATTTCCTATTTCTTGGCAGTGTATAAATCAACTTGATTTGAGATAAAATATATCAAAATTGTATCCCACTTGTCAATTTGTAACCTTGAGTAGATAACGCACGAAAATATTTCGTTACAGAAGTGCACACATAAGTTACCTGAGCATAACAGTGGATTCACGATCTATTTTTATCCAAATTAAATAATGCTCGTAATTGGTTATTAATAAGCATTTTTTATTTATGAATCGATCTTTTATGAGATTCTATGTGACCTTGTAATTATTGGAAGAATGATTGACAACTCTGTCTTTACTGCATTCACTGCAATTGCATTTATTAATTTTCAGGTGACTATGGAAACAATTAAGAAAACAGAAGATGCGAACATAGCTATTATGAAAAATATCAAAAAACTAAAAATGGGTATTACTCAATTTGAAGCTAGGTTGGGACAAATACAATCCTTGAATCCAAGTCAAGCAGGTCAAGGTGGACAAACTCACATTCTCATATAATGAAATGTAAGTCAATGTATATGTGAGTCAATGGATCTTTGCGTTTTAATCACTGGATATATGACATTAACACAGAAATTTTTAAATGTTTACTTACTTTTTCTGCAACATGGTACATAGTCAAGAAACCTCAAGTACACTATTTGGTTAGTGCCTGTGACAAACTGATATCTATTATGATCAGATAAAGGCAAAGATCTATTGCTTCAAGTATAATGTTGAACAACTGAAACTATTCTTAATAAAATCAGTTTAAAGAAAATTAAATCCTATGTAAGTTTTTTAATCCTAGCATTTCATATGCGCGGTTTCCCCTAGAAAGCCGCCGTCAAGTCAAACGCTATTTTTGCAAACGGTTCTGGTGAAAAACGATGTAGGATTATTTGATTACGACTATATATTCATTATAAAGTTTAAAACTAAACCGTACGCCAAATTGCTAACACTATTTCATAAACCAATCCTCTTAAGAGTAATCACGTGACGAACAAATAATGCGTGTAAAGTGATGAAAGAACTAAATAATGCAGTAAATATAGAAATAGACTTTGTAGCCTTTAAAAACGACTTGGTCTTTTAAGGCTAATGGAAAATAAATTACAATATAAAAAGTGACTCGGATAAGATTAAAAATCTATCTAACGACTTAATTTAATTGCATTTTTTTATTATCGTCAATCAAGCTAACTTGGGACACATTTGATGTGTGATGCATCATGGTGTCTACATTTTTTTTTTCATTTGCTTTAAAACCTTGGTCTATGTTGGTACTAAAAAATATGTTTTTAATTTGTTATGTGGACTATACTGAGTATAAAAAATTTAAAACATGGTATCCCCAGCTTCCCTCCACAGTTGGCTAACTAGGGACATACATTTGAATTGTATTGTAAGTGACTTTTATCAATCTATAGCCTAATTTGGACCATAGAACTATATAGCTTATAAAAATTATATGAGTTAATCAATTTCCAATTCAATAATTGATGAAAGGAACATCGAAATAGCTTAAAAAGCCAGGCAGGACATATACGTATTTCAAGCATCAGGTAACAGCTATCATCAGCACCCTTTTTTCGTGCTTCACCCATATCCTAACGGCTATAATCACCAAACCATGACCTGGAATTCTAAGCAATTTTCAATTTTCATTATACGTGTCAACTCATCTAAATACAGAGTTCTTATTATTATTACAGATAGGATAAATTGGAATTGACAACCCAAGGGAAACAAAATCAGTAAGAGTTCATTTCCTTCAACAAAAGTAACTGTATATACGGAATTATATAAGATCTTGATATATATTAACCCCCACTGAGTCATTTTAGTAGCGGGTTAAACCCGATACTGGAAATTGTTTTAATGAGAATTCCGTATATACATTACGATTGTTGAAGGAAATACAAAACACCTACTGTTTCGATTCACTTGGGTTGTCATTTCCAATTTATCCTACCTATAATAATAATAAGCATTCAGTAATTAAATGAGTTGATACGTTTAATGAAAATTTGAAAATAGCTTAGTAGTCCAGGTCATGGTGTGGTGATTATAGCCGTTAGGTTATGGGTGAACCACAAAAATAGGGTGCTGATGATAGCTGTTACCTGATGCTTGAAATACGTATATTCCCTACCAGGGGTTTTAAGCTATTTCGATGTTCGTTTCATCAATGATTGAATTGGAAATTGACTAACTCATCTAATCTTCATCTTATAGTTGTCAGAGGAAATGAGTTCAATTAAGGATAGGCATGTTTAAATATTAGTCGTTTAATGTCAAAAACAAATGTGATTAGGTACTAAATACAAAAATTCAAAGTAAAAACATTTAATAGGTAGGTATTGATATTTATTAGTCCATTTCATAGGCTAAAGTATGACGACCTCTTAATAGATTTAGGGGCTTTATTTCATCCATGAGATCAGAAAAATTTTTGGTCATGATATCATCGACACTGACACTTTGAAACACATTGAAGGCTTGTGATGATTTTCTGAGGTACGTTACTTCAATTTCTTCATTTTCAATAGATAAGATTTGTCCAATGATTTTTATGCTCTCCTTTTTAGTCTCTTTGTGATAGAATACTCTTCCTACTATGAAAGAACCCACATAGAGATTCTCCAGTGGTATATCTTTTCTTTCTGCTAGCGGTACTACCTGAACACGACTGGGCGCAGGAACACTAGGAAACTTTCATCCTGAGATGATGTGAAGTTAAACTCATCTGAAAACTCATGAACTGAGTATGCATCAGAATCTTCATCACTAGATTACTCTTACAATTTCTAGCGTTCAGATAACTTTTAATTTACTGGTAATTCATTCTGTGTCACGTTTTTTCCAGGGGCAACATCAATTTTCTTTTTCTATTGTTTTCTTTGTGGGAGTGCTTCACTTTTCCTTGTTTCATCGAGGTAGATTTCGAAGCTGCTGACTACTTGAAACGAGTTGTTGGAAATGGTGCTAGCATTAGCATTTTTATCGGTACTGGTCAATTCTTGTTGATTCTTCCTGAGCAACATCTTTAAGACTGCATTTCTGTTCAGAGGAATGATACCTGCTTCTTTGAAGCCTGATAGTACGTTTTTAACAGTTCTTTCATGTCCGATAGAAACTAGGTATTGGTTTAATAGATGAGTGAATACATACTTTGGAATTCCTCTCGGTTTTTACTCCTCCACATATCCAAAATTGATCTCCAACTTTAAGAGGCTTGAAAAAGTAACATCAAGTGGTTGACAAATACCTGCGCTGTTAGTCGGTAGCAAAACATGGTCGGTAGCGGTTACCAAGTTATCACCAATCTGAATTTTAAGCTTGTCTTTAAATTGTTTTAAATAAGGCAGGTTCTGAACCTATCCTCGAAAATTTCCATCATAAACCAGCCACTTTTCGACCGATTGTATACTGTACCTTTTGGCCCATGATTCTCTGCTTTATACACAAAGTAAGGTGGCAATAAAATTCCACTGAACATAACTAAAGTACTGGATTTTGATGAGTACACTCTTCTCTCTGGGTGGCTGCATCTACATAGAACTATAACATGTTTAATCCCGGATCCTCTGTTAGATGTGTCTCATCATAATTAACACTGAGATGAGGATCCACATTTTCTAATGTAGTTGTAAGCTCATTAAAGTAGATGTTTTGATGTCAAGATGTTTTGATACCTTCTGATAAAAAGCATTACCCAATCTTTGCCTAGCATATTGTCTTTACGTCTGTTTTCTTTGATACATTTTAGAATCAGTCTAATATCAACGGTAACCAAAGGAAATACCCAGTGTCCAACCAGTGCAACACATTATACAATAAACTGTTCAGTTTCTTCATTAAAAATAAATGGGCGCTCAACTTTTCTAGTGTTTTTGTTGTTTAAGCATCAATTTAGAGTAGAGTTAGACACTCCATATTTTGCTGCAACTTTACGGAAGGTTGTCCCGTTCTGAACTTCATTTAAAGCTTTTACCATTTGTTCTTCGTCAAAATCATTCTATTTTTTTTCTATAATAATTGAACGATTTTGCATCATTTTCACTTTTGTATTATTTAATAAATCTGTATAAAGAAAAACATGAAATTAGTTCACTTATATCTGTCAGGTAAAAAATATTTCAAAGTCGGGTAACTTGGGACAGTATCCCAAATTAGGCCACTCTAGTCAGTCTTAAGAAATTTTTGTTGTTAATAATTTAGGTTGGTAGGACTGACAAAATGACGAATTGCAGACGTTGAACAATATTTAAGGATATTTATTATGCCGTATGAAAATACAAAACTAATTATAAGATTTATTATAGTTTAAAGTGTTTGTTTTTGTTAATAAATAACAATGGCAGTAGAAAATCGAAATGTTGGATAAATATTAATAACGATTTGTCAACAATAATCCTTATGTATTTTTGAGCGCTGATTCCGAATAGGGAAATGAGAAATTTCCTATCGGCTAGCCCTTTACATGGGTATCACATACATTGTGCAGCATATACGAATGGCTAAGTTCGTGTGCCAGTTTGCGATTCTCTTATGTACTTTCCCTTATGAATATACGTATAAAATGCTTAAAACTAGTGTAAGTGTTTGAAAGTTAGTGTATTGCAGTAAACTTTTTCATAAAAATGTCGCGCAGTTGCAATAACCATCCAGACAGTTCTTGTGACAGTTATCGCGACGTAACAGTACATGCTCAGAGAAGAAATATACCTCCAGATGTAAAATGGGTGATCAGGGAAGGATCTGGGCCTTTATAGCTGCTCCAATTCATATATAACGCTTGAATAGACATTTGCGATACCAATGATTTGGAGAGAACCCAAAAATGACTCCACAAATGGTCATTTTTGTAGGAACGTTTGAGAGGGTGAAAGTGAGAGCGAGAGTGAACACATAAAATTTGGCGGTATCCGTCGAGTGCTTGTTTAATATATATATATATATATATGATGAGTAGTTGTTTGTCTTCAGGGTTATATCTCGCTTGATAGGCATTTCAGTGTGCCAACGTTTCGCCAAAGTCACATCTGACATTGTCGAGGCTTAGAGGAAGTCTGAAAATTTAGTGTGTTATGCGTTTCGCCTTGTTATTCACCTTGTTATTCTCCTTTCTACGTCAGCGCTTGCCGCACCTGAGAGCCGTGATCCATGTTATTGTGTCTATATATCTTGTTGAGGTCGTACCCTGGGTCGTTGCATGGATGCTGATGGTGGTTGATGATGGAATAGACTTTGAAGTCGCAATATTGCAAGGCGTTCTCCAGAACGGACTTACCAATACCCAAATAAACAAAAATCTACTCTACAAACACAAAATACAACGTCCGGAACCAGCACCATCTGAACCAATTGCCATTGCAACTCTTCCGTATATAAAAGGAACTACCGACAAAATATCATCTATCCTAAAGAAAACCGGCATCAAATCAGTATTTAACACACATCAAAAATTCATCAACATATTATCCAAACCAAATAATAAAATTCAACTAGAAAACCAAGGAGACCCTACTAGAATACCCTGCAATGAATGCGATTTGGTCTATTTCGGTCTATAAAGAGAAAAATATCATCCAGAATAGCTGAACACAAAAAACAACGTCAATAACAACCTCAGCACGTCCGCTCTTGTCCAACATAACGCAACAACCGGTCATAGAATGGCTTTTGAAAACTCTAGAACAATAACCTCTGAAACCCATTATTGCAAAAGAATTACTAGAGCCATAGAAA
The DNA here is from genome assembly GCA_009867245.2 of Adranes taylori. Classification (NCBI taxonomy): domain Eukaryota; kingdom Metazoa; phylum Arthropoda; class Insecta; order Coleoptera; family Staphylinidae; genus Adranes; species Adranes taylori. The sequence goes on from WYDF02071908.1 coordinate 10,964, forward strand.
TCGAAAAACGACTGAATACGAGGAATACACAAAACGTCAAAGAAACCATTTCCAGCACTTGGAAACTTGTATTACATCAATACCGTGAAAATGTACAACAAATAATTCAGAGCAACAACAAACAAAACAAAATGCATCTATGGTACGACCACCATCAGCATCCACTCAACGACCCAGGGTACGACCACCATCAACAACATAAGTATACACAATAACGCGTCACCGTAGCAGGTGCGGCAAGCGCTGACGTAGAAAGGAGAATAACAAAGTCGTATGCGAGACGCATAACATAATAAGTTATCAGACTTTCTCTAAGCCTCGACAATGCCAGATGTGACTTTGGCGAAACGTTGGCACACTGAAATGCCTATCACGGGATATATAACCCTGCATATAAACAACTACTCATCAGATTACACTTGTGGAAACCTCAAATTTCAAAATATGTCTATATATATATA
>WYDF02071919.1:0-11423 GCA_009867245.2 Adranes taylori
GTCCGTCTGTCTGGAACGCTTTTGATACTTATTATATCATAAGTTTGTTGTCACGTTTAGTTTACATTCAATACTAGTAGTGGCGTGCATTTAAATTTTTTTATTATGTTAGATTATATTATATAACTTAATTTTCTACTTTACTCTGAGTGAACCAATAAAATCCAAAAACCCATAAATTTCAAGACAGACGCATATAGTTTCTTACTATCAATAAAAGAATTCAAGTATACTTATATATAAACGTCTAACTTTGTCCCTCTGTCTGTCTGTCCATCTGTCTGGAACGCCTAGCTGTCTGGAACGCCAAAATATAAACGTCTAGCTTTGTCTGTCTGGAATACTGTCTGGAACACTTTTGACCCAAGTTGGCCCAAGTGAACGAAAGTTAACCCTAGTTAAGCCAAGTTTCTTTGGGTTACGAACAACACCGGTAGGAGCCAAATAACCCAAGTATTTTGGGTTACAAAAAAGTTAGTAGGGGTCAAATAACCCAACTCCCATGTGTTAAAAAAAGGTTGGGGTCAAATAACCCAACTTCTTTGGGTTATGGAAAAATGAAGGTAGGGTAGAGGAGAAATAACACAAGTCTTTCGGGTTACGAAAAAATTCGTCAGGGGTCAAATAACCCAACTCTTTTGGGTTACGAAAAACGCCGGTAGGGGTCAAATAACCCAACACATTTGGGCAAATAAAATATGACCTGGTAATGCATAGTCGTTGTACGATGGGTTATCATCTAGTTATTGAATATTATTATAAAAATTTTATATCGATAAACTCAAAATGAAAATTAACATAGATTAAAACCTCCTTTCATCAGACTTTTTTTTCAATGTGATCAACATTTTTAAATTAATAATAATTAATTCTAGATATATACACTAATTTATTTTTAGTAAGAAATTTTAATGTTAAATAATTTCGTATAAGAACATACGAGTAAAGTTATTTGTTCTACTTTTATATTTCGTAAGTCATATAAGATGTAATAAAATACGCATTTACAAGTCTACATACATATATCACATGGATACGTGTTTTTTCTTTCTTGTTCTTCCCCTTTAAAAAAAAGGTCTTCCAATGAATGGATTCGGAAATTTCCTTTCCTCTCATTGACCACTCTACTACATTCCCCGAGCGCTCTTTGGCTATATACATTCATACATTTTGAGATGAGTTTCTGCAGGTACGTCACAAATCGGTATATACTAATGTCCAGTAAGAAAATGGTGAAGATCTTTTAAGCATTTTAAGAATAATACTTCCGATGTAGATAGAAATACCTTTAGAATTGTCTAATCCAGTTTAATTTTCAAAAAATATGTATATGATGTAACGCTTTCAATTTTTTTGAATCATCATCAGATCTAATAGTGTAAATCTACTATAGTTTATATTTGAAAAACCTCAAGTTTGCTTAAATATTCTATTAGACAGAATCAATAACTTCAGCTTTTAATCATCTATAACTTAGTTATCTATAATTTTAGCAGATCCATAGTCACCGAGCAAAACAAAAATACTTTTGTGTAACATCTAGTTAGCCATACCTTAAATAAAACGCTCATTAAATAGAGATCGTCAACCTGCACTTCTTTTCCGCATTTTATAATCTCTCTAGTTCCGCTGGTTTCCCATATCACCATACTAAGCATCGGAACATGTTAGCCTGTAAGATCAACTTCGTTAACTTGCCCTAAATTTACATCACACAAATTTTATATATGAATATCATAGTTATAGAATATCAACCTTTTTCTGGATGTGTACCAGGCAGAGATTAACCTTATATCTAGAAAGAGGATAATTAATCCTACTTTTGAATATATTTTGGTACATACATTTATTTAAAAATAAGTCACTGTGGCCCACAGTACCCAGATATTTGGGGCAATGCGTCAGTGCTACCTATTTTCAACATTAGCTTCATTATAACTTTGCTTGGTGAAATGGAACCACGCGCACAACTTTATAAATTTAGTGTCCAAATTTTCTGAAAATCGGATCATTACTGTTGGAGTTATGTCAATTCAGGAATAATGTAAGCTACTCTTTCATTTTGTTGCTGTGGCTTATGAATAATTTGTATTATTTCCGATTCACCATAGGTAAGTTTATCTGGTTTGCTTAGCCAACGCCACTAAAATATACCATTTTTTTCCATGTACAGAATTTCTATTTTGTTTTCTTTCACCTCAAGCACTAGTCCTGGAGACGCTTCTGACTTGAACGTTACTAAAAAGTAATTTCTTTGGACAACAGTAATACAGTCTTTTGCGTCTTCTACTGCAGATAACACCGGACTATCTTCAGAACTCTTAGTGTCAGAGCTTGGCCGATCTGCCAGCTTTTTATTTCTTAGATACTTGTGTTTTCGATTTACTTTTCCATGTTGGGTCTTACAGTTTGTTTTAAATTCTGATTTATCAAACCAATCGTTCTTCTAATCAGGACTGGACTTATTCTTTATATTCTTGTTAGCTTCTTTTGACTTTGAATGTTTTCTTTTTCTACCTGCAATCTATCTCCTTCCTTTTTTTTTTGGTTTAGATATTTCGGTGTTGTAATAAGCTCTGCACCAGAACAGATTCTTATTTTAGTTTGTACGTTTCCAAATTCTGCTACAGTATTTCTTTTAACTATATTTGACAGCAATGCCTCTAATGAATCGTGAGGTACTCTTGTTGATGACGAGCTATTGTTTAGTTCTAGTTCTCCTTGACTCGATGATGTTGTTTACGATCATTTGACGATGTACTAGGTTGAGTATAATTCTGATTAGGCAGTACAAGTACTTCAGCTTCTTCGTTTCTATTGGCTTCTTTGTCTGAAGAAGGTTCAGGTGTAACAACTTCAATTTCAATATTCAGCTCACTGATATTTCTGGGAACATTAGTTTTTGTGCATCATATTTTGCCAAATCGGACTTGGAGAATATGTTTCTTGAGATTTGTGTTCGGTCAAATCCATTGTAATAAATAATATAAATACTAGTAACTTTAAATGCATTAATAATATTAATATTTGGCATAGCATAATGTTTCTTATTAATGAGTTGAACAAACAAACTTTTGCAATTTTTGACACAGATTACATCGTTGCCATTGACAAGAAGCTCGGTTCCATCTGGTTGTCATGTTTTTGAAAACACCTGTATCCGATGGTTGTAAGATATGTGTGGAATATGGAGGAAGTTTCAATATTAATACTCGATTCTTGATTGCTACTTCAATTAACTCGCAGAATATGTGTGTAGAGTGGTCATTAAGTATCAACAACATAGGGCGCTCCTTTGGTGCATTTGGTAAGAAACATTTCTTAAACACCTCACACAAATTGATGACACATCCATTTTTTGAGAAGCTGCACATGCCGTGTCGCTTCCGGCATATTTGGCATCCATGATTCCATAATATTCGTACCTTTAATAACACTGTACAACAAATTTAAAGTTTCAAAAAAATTCATGATAGCCAATATCTTTTATATACTAATTCGACTGTGCTGATTTCAAATCTGAAGTCAGTTTATGTAGTAATTGTTTATTATAGTTTATTGAATACTGTGTACTATAGTAGAAAAATATTTTAAAAATTCAAGATTTTCAAAAAAAAATTCTCCAAAAAATCTCTAATATCCAAAAACAAATTACGATTTTTCAAAAAAGTGGTAGGTGATGGAGATAAACGGACTCCAAATTTGAAATCAGAACATTCGAATTAGTATAAAACAGATATTGGCTTTCATGAATTTTTTTTAGTATTGTACAGTGTAATTCTTAATAATGGTAGTTTATTCCCCGAAGCTAAACAGCATACCAATACGGCAGTATTTTCTCCCTCACATGTTGAAATTGTCGTGGTGCATTTCAAACCAATGGTACCCACAATTTTAGTCTTCAGTGGATCTCAAGAGAACGACGATTCTTCACAATTAAAGATTTGATCAGCCTTGATATATTCTTTACTAACAGATCAAAACATCCACATATTACCCGTGGATTCTCTTGTTTCATTCTTGAAACTTCGACACCTTGTGATTTTTTAATAGAAAAGTGGTTTCTCGTACAAAAATTTAAAAACCACTCGTCGTCAGGTCGATCACCTTTGAACCTTGTTTCGATTTTGAAGCCAGTTTTTGTTCCGTCTCCAACCTTAGTGCGTAACGTCCGCTTCCCCCCTTGCCTACACTAGATATAATTCCCCTTCCTCGTGATCCGTCAATGTGTAAGCGTGAATCTAGTGTCAAAAGCAGCCTGCAACTGTACCTTTATATAGCGATTGCCGTTAGAGCCTTTAATAGATTTTCTTTTATAATTTCGAATCATTACTTATATGAAACTAAAGAAAACACATGAATTAAAAATTGGTCTAGGCTACAGGGCACTATGGCCCACTTTCACAGAAAAACGCGTCCCAGGTTCCTAAACACTAAAAATTATTGGGGCAACTAAGCACCACTGGCTGTTTACCAGCCAGCAGAAAACTAACTTCAAACTAGAGCAGTGGTGCATATAGTAGTATATTTTTTACCTACCTCTACATTTTTGGTAAAAATAATTACAAAAATGTACTTACTGTGGACTTAACAATGGCCTCCAGTTATTTGATGAAAAGGTATTCTTAATAAATTTATTAAAAATGTAAAATTATAGTCACAACATTAAACGGCATACAAAAATATCACATATTATTTTTGCATGACGTTTTTGTGCGAATGATTTAAAGGCCAACTAAATAAGAAGATGAAACTAACTGGATATCGGCTTCCTACCTAGAAGTTAAATGTGTGCCCAATTATTATACCTCAATGTCCCAGTTATCCAAAATTTCCTTATATATCTATGTATGAATGATTTTCAAGAATAAAGTTTCTTTTCAAGAAATTTAAATTTCCGGAATGTTGTTGGCCACTACCGTGTTAGAAATTACTTGAAAAGATCGGCAGTAGGCCGCGGAAAAGCGGGCACAGCAGTCACAGACCGCGGGAAAGCGGACACAGCAGGCGTAGACCGCACCAAAGCGGACAGAGAAGTGACCCGTAGATTCATGGGACCGCAGCACAGCTGCGACAAAGCGGATTGCGGCAAACCGTACCGCGGCAAAGTGGCATGCGTAGTAGAATTAAAAAGGTTTTGGCGTCAAAGGTGTTAGAAATAACCCAAAAATTGAGTCAATAGTAGCCGCAGGCCACAGCAAAGCGAACGACAAAGCTGTCCATACTATTAATAAAAAAGGTGGGAGATTATTGGGTAGACAATTTATTGGGAAAGATTTTTATAGATCAGCCAATTTATAGGGTGTACTAGTTAGAATTGATTAAAATTTTAATATATGGTTCAGAATAGGGAATAGACAATGAGCCATTCTGAAAAGAATTTTTTTATAATTTCCGATAGAAGACAATCTTCCGTTATTCCAGACATCTGGTTTTTTGAAAAAAATATTCTTTCAAAATTTGCTTCTGGTAAATTTGCTTCTGCTTCTGGTAAAGACGGGGGCTCTAAAGGAAGCCACAAATTTTTTCGTAGCAAGCCTTTAAAGAACGTCTATTACCAAAAATTCCCACAGCAATTGAAACCAACGCTTTTAGCTTCTTGAAAATATAAAAAAATTATACTTTCTAATCTAATCAATTAAACTATAAAACTAATGTGATAATTAATCTGCTAATTAAAGAATTTTGTAAAAAATTTAGCACCTAAAAATCTGCTGATTAAAACGTATTTTACTGTTAATTTATTAGTCCGCTGTTGTTCAATCAAGATTGAATAGGGTTAGAAGCATCCCACAAAGAAAACTGAAAAAATCACTTTTCAAGTAAAGCTATTAGACTTCTCACAACTGTATAGCTGCAATAAATTTCTGATCGGTTTCCCTTCTATAAACATCATCAGGAGAACATTTAGATGCGCCATCTTACATTAGACGGATCGTGCTCTAACATTGTAATTATTTGAGAACCACTTTGGTTAAATTGAATGAATTCACAGTGGGTTTTGGAGAAACTTAATAAAACGATTATTTCCTGTCTCTTTGTCTAGTTAAGTATCTCCTAAACTTGGTGAACTTTACAGAACTGGATGTCAATACTTGAAACCACAAAACTTACTGAGGTTATTTTCCCTACTAAATTTTATTACTAAATAAGTGTGAGCTGTGTAAATGCTTTATTCACCTTGTTGGCTCGATGCTGGCAATTTAAATTTGTTTCACCGTATTTAACTATACTAAATACTGGTAATGGTGGAGTGACTTTTTTTAGGGAAGCGGGTTTTTTATAGAGACACACTGCTTGACATTTAAATAAGAAATCTCGTTGTATAATATAGTTATTGTAAATAACATATAAATTATTTATGTATATAAAGACGACTTACCATTTTTGTTAGACCTTTAGACATATACGTACGTGGTTACTTAATTAATCACACATTTGTGTGTCGCGTGCAATATGACATAATTCTAAAAAAATCAAGCTAATATTTTATGCTAGTTTGTACATATCTGGTGTTGAATATTACAGATATAAAATGTAATAACTTTTGAACGAAATATAAATATGTCACTTTGTACAATCAAATATATTAATTGCTACAATTAACGCAGGATTTTTTCTTTTTAAACCTGTACAATTATTCAATTATATTTGCCCAGAGCATTTCTTTATCAATGGGACATGTATTATGTCCAATGTAATAATATACACTATAACAATATCTAAATCATGTGATAATATAAATATGAAATTTTAAAATATATGTTGCTTTAAACCTAAATATGTCTACTGAATAATTATTATCTACTAGGTCAGATGCTTTTGGCATTATCACAGAGTATAAGCGTCATGGTTCTTATGCTTCAGATAACTGATCTGAAAGCAAATAATAAAGTACATACAATATTTAGAGATATCTGGAAGTATGGAAATCGTGGTTCCCATCCTCTAGATATTCCCTGTTAGTTTAGTTAATCAACAATTATAAAAGTTGAATTATATGATGGACTAGGAATTTAAAAATAATTCAATTTGTAAAATAACAAAAAATAATATTGAATAGAAAATGTCTTGGAGTCTTACAGATTTGGTGAACCTGGATTCTTCAAATATTGCCCTGTTTAACACGTTAAACAATTGCAAAATAACTATATTTGAAATATGTCAAGTGTATATGTATTTTAATATTTCTGGTGGCATACAAAATCGAAAAAAAAACTAATTAATTAATTAAAATCAATAAATAAAAATCCAGATTAAATTACATTGTAATAAGGTAATAAAACAAGCAAACTTTAACCAGAATTATTTAGAAAAGAAAATCTCAGCAAGAGAAAACAAATCCAAGAATTTCAATAAATAAATGATAAATAAAGTACACGTGTTCTGAAACCGCTTCTTACTTTACCTAACTGTCCCATAGCTTAGAGAGCCAGCACCTTCCAAATCAGTACATTCCATGTTGCAAGCCGCATCCATTCACAAACTGGCTCTTCTCGTACTTTATTTTCCACTTCATCCAGCTACCACTTGTTCTCTTCTTTCTTCCAGATGTCAATAGAAAACCTGCCATGTTTACACTCCATACTCTGCTGGCGTACTTTTCAATTAAGACTTCTTCCTTCTTCAATTAAGACTTCTTCCTTTTATTTTTACTGATATATGCGATTCCTCGTACTAGCTGTATAATTCTCTGGTATATCGTATGCGCCAGGATCCATGTTCCTGGACTGATCCGGAGAATTTTCTATGGATTTTGCGCTCCCACAAATAATAACTGGACTAATTACTATGTTATTGGATAATATATAATATAACAAAATTTATTAATTAAAGTAATAAGTAGTCCTCTAATATGATATAAACTGACTAATCAATTTTTTATTCAATTCCGGAATAATATATAAATTAATGTACGAAAGAAAAAATTATATGCCTAACCCCAATGAAGTGGAAAGCTTATCCCCAATTAAGCTCAAACAGAACGAGAAGTAGTTTATGCGCGGGAAGCTCTACGATTTCGCTACGATTCGCGAAATCATACACACACATACATATGGCGAAGCATTATTTCGTAGGTTGGTACAGTTTTGTGCGAGAAATCGCTAACGGAACCACACAGGAATCCATATGTAGTGTTTTTCCTTCGCAGATTACTTTCGTAAAACTCGTGAATTTAATATATGAATTATTCTCATTATCTGGCTTCTCCATTGCCTGGAGGAACAACTTATGCCTTCGTAGAATTTCGATTGGGAAATAATGCAATATTGATCCTTAAAATGCCAACGGTTCAAAAATATTATTTTATTTATTGGTGGTAGTTCTACACTTCCTAAGAGTTTTAGCAAAACCTTTTGCCTCTCTAGCTGTCTATTACACAGATGTAGCACTGAGCCCTACTAGTCTACCATATACTTTCATATAAATTATCTGCACTACTCTGGTGTCGAGGAGACGTAATTTTTGAATTGATATCTTCGGGTGTCCTACGAGAACAATAGTACTATTTTGATGTGTTAATTCTGATTTACGACCATATCTACTTCTTGTCAGTTGTATTGATTCAACTAGCTTTATAATAAATATTCAGATATTCAATATTTGTTATATATTCATCATAAATTAATCGTATATTTATATTGACTGATTGATCAATTTCCTCAAGAGAAATGTAGAAAGAAAGTTTTATCAAAATACTATTGGTCAATTGGCAGTCAAATATAAATCTGTATTAACATTTTTCTTTAATAATTAATCAGGCTATTTAAAATCAATAAATAAAAATCTAGATTAAATTGCATTATAATAAGGTAATAAAACAAGCAAACTTTAACCACAATTATTTAGAAACGAAAATCTCAGCAACAGAAAACAAATTCAAGAGTTTCATTAAATAAATGACCCCCACACGCGTTCTGAACCGCTTCTTACTTTACCTAACTGTGCCATAGCTTAGAGAGCCTGCACCTTCCAAATTAGTTCATTCCATGTTTGTCAGTCATAAGCAAGCCGTATCCATTCACAAACTGGCTCTTCTCGTACTTTATTTTCCACTTCATCCAGCTACCACTTGTTCTCTTCTTTCTTCCAGATGTCAATAGAAAACCTGCCATGTTTACACTCCATACTCTGCTGGCGTACTTTTCAATTAAGACTTCTTCCTTTTATTTTTACTGATATACGCGATTCCTCGTACTAGCTGTATAATTCTCTGGTATATCGTATGCGCCAGGATCCATGTTCCTGAACTGATCCGGAGAATTTTCTATGGATTTTGCGCTCCCACAAATAATAACTGGACTAATTACTATGTTATTGGATAATATATAATATAACAAAATTTATTAATTAAAGTAATAAGTAGTCCTCTAATATGATATAAACTGACTAATCAATTTTTTATTCCATTCCGGAATGATATATAAATTAATGTACGAAAGAAAAAATTATATGCCTAACCCCAATGAAGTGGAAAGCGTAGCCCCAATGAAACTGATACAGAACGTGAAGTAGCTTATTCGCGGGAAGCTCTACGGCTTCGCAACGATTCGCGAAAGCATACACACACATACATATGAGGAAGCATTATTTCGTAAGTTGGTACAGTTTTGCGCGAGAAAACGCTAACGGAACCACAAAGATACATATGTAGTGTTTTTTCCTTCGCAGATTACTTTCGAAAACTCTTCAATTTAATATGTGAATTATTCTCATTGTCTGGCTTCTCCACTGCCTGGAGGAACAACTTATGCCTTCGTAGAATTTCGATAGGGAAATAATGCAATATTCATCCTTAAAATGCCAACGGTTCAAAAATGTTATTTCATTTATTGGTGGTACTTCTACACTTCCTAAGAATTTTAGCAAAACCTTATGCATCCCTAGCTGTCGATTACACAGATGTGGCACTGAGCCCTACTAGTCTACCAAATACTTTCATATAAATAATCTACACTACTCTGGTGAAGGAGACGTAATTTTTGAATTGGTATCTTCGGGTCTGCTACGAGAACTATAGTACTATTTTGATATGTTAATTCGTAATTACGACCACATCTACTTCTCGCACTCATATCTACTTCTCGTCAGTTGTTTTCATCCAGCTAGCGTTATAATAAATATTCAGATATTCATATATTCTTCATAAATTTATCCTATATTTAGATTAACTGATTGATCAATTCGCTCAAGAGAAATGTAGAAAAAAAGTTTTATCGAAATACTAATTCTTCCAATAAATTAGTAAGTTCTTATGATAGTGAATATTTGGCAGCCAAATATAAATCTGTATTAATCTTTTTCTTTAATATTTAATCAGGCTTTATCAAACGCATCTCAAGAAAATTACTAGAACAAAAATGTTTTCTTCAATTTGTCAAATAAGAGGTCCTCAAGAAGTTGTTCGTTCTAGGTCCTCCAAAAGTATAAATTCGGCCCTGGTTGCCATAATGAGCTAATTAGATCTTGGCCCTTGGTACTTAGTGGGCCAAGAATAAAAAAAGTAAACCTATATAATCGCAGATTCCAGTTTGAGGACAATTAATATTTAATATCAATTTTAAATTAATGTAATCAAATTGAAAAGTAACATTTATAGAAAATTGTGTTAGATTCAATAGTTTTTTTGTGTGATATAAGTGAATATCTAAACAACAGCTTCTGAAATACATCTCACACATGCATACATATATACGTTCATCTCTATCGGTATCCTTACGTAGCAATGCACAGCTGAAGTGATGGGAAATACACGATCGTTTGTAATGCGCGCGGAGAAGTATTAGGATGAGACGCGCGGTGTAAAAAGGGGTCGTATTGGTATAAGGTACGCACCTGGGGTCGGACGATGGATTTGCATAACAATGGCGGACAGACGGATGGGACACGTACGAGTACATAGTGGAGCACGAAACAAACACATATGTACATTTATGTATACACACGTGTAAATCGAGAAGTACATTGCATCTACGTATTTAACCAGAACAACAGAAAGGAGATGTCTTATACAGGCCTGACGTAATTGTCGAATGAATAATTAATATCTGCGATTGGTTGAGATTTGTACCAATTATTAGTTTAGTGTTTAAAAGACTTACATATTCTTATATTCTAGTTGTAGCAATGTGGGATCCTAACGACGACCCATACTTTATATAGCCCAAGTAATTACCAAATAATTACCCATACCCAAGAGTAATTTTAACAATACAAACTCAATTAAAACATGCCATAAATTACTAAACAGAGAGCGAAAGCACCAGACCTGTCGCATTGACTTCTTAGCAGATTTTACTCTTATGAAGACAGGATCGTGGTTTTGTTATTATTTTCTTTGTTACAGAAAGAATGCCCATGCATAAATCTCAAATGGGGGTGCGGAGAAGTAATTGTTGTATTATATTGCATATATATATATA
>WYDF02071930.1:0-11423 GCA_009867245.2 Adranes taylori
CATCCGCTCTCATTCCCATAGCGTGCGAGAGGCCAACTTCGACCAACATTCGTTATACGTAATGTTCCTGTCGATTGTCGGTAAACGAGCACGAATCAAAGGATCATATACGTTCCTACGTGTATGCCTTTCGCCTTATTTGACAAATGTGTGTAGTTGGCATGTATTCGCCGAATACACACACCGTCTGGGATTGGCAAAAAAATTATTATTATTTCAACATCTTCAGGGTATGTTGGAAATCATTTATACTATTCATGCACTCTTGATTACGACATAGTGTTCTTATTAACATTATAACAATTTAAGTGTCATGGATACCTTTTGTACAACATCCTTAGTGCCATAAGAAATATTGGGTCGATGACGTCAAACAAACGTTGATGAACACTGTGTGGAAGAATTCTACCCAGAAACGGTGAATAATTTTAAAAGTACGGGGACGTGCGTGAATGTGGCGCAGCAATTGAAACTAAAAGTGGATAACGGTGACATCAACGATTACATGTTTTGAGTCACGATGACAAATTAACCAATGATGACCTTATTCAGTTAGAACTATTCCGAAATTCCAAAGAAAATACTGACCTATGTGATCAACCATAAATTTTCTAGCTGAGGCTCATCATCTTATAAATCAGACTCTATTCAAATTAAAAGCGATGGACTCGAACACCGGTTTGAAAATGTAATGCATAATGGTTTTTTAAATAACATAAATCAAATTCAACAAACTCTAAAAACGTCATCATGATAAAGGTGGTTTGCCATCGAGAACTTTGGAGAACTTTTAAGTTATTGAGTGACATATCTTTGGAACCATCAAAGTTGGGTTTTTCATGTGTTATATCATTTTAAAGAGAATCTTATAGGCTATGAATATATGTAGAAATATACAGGGTATTTCTAAAATGTTTGAAAGTTTTTATCGTTCAAAATCCGAGATATTTAAGGTAGGACGAGGATGGTGCCAGGTGGCATAGATGTCAGTTTTACTAAACTATTTTCAAGAGGAAACCCGTGGGAAATTGATATGCCAATAAGCGGCGCGCAAGGTATTCCACCGGTCACGATAAGCGAAATTCAAGCAATAGTTCTGAGATTGGCTAACAGAAAACCCCCTGGGCCAGACATGCTACCAAATTAAGCCATTTAGGCAATTGCGGAAAAAGCACACCGGAGCCACTTGTGGGAGTTGCAAATGATTGCATAATAGACGGGAGATTTCCCAAATTATGGAAAGTGGCTAGACTTGTGCTAGTTCAGAAAAAATGAAGCCCCTAGAAGACCTGTCTTCTTACCTGCCAAATTTGCCTGATTGACGGTTTAGGCAAAATCCTTGAGGGCATCATAGCTGCAAGACTCTAGGAGCATATTGATGAGAGCGGGGGTTCCGGCGAGGACGCAACACAGTAGACGCAATCAGGGCTACTACAGCTAATTCCGGGCCCTACCGGCAGAATCAACATTGCCTAATGGTGAGATTGGACGTAGCTAACGCCTTCAACTCGCTGCCCAACAATCTATTATGGAGTCATTAGTGACACGACGGGTACCAGCCTACTTGCTACGGGTATCAGGTAATTATCTACAGGACCACCAGATTATAGCAGGAGAAGGTGCGAAAAGGATGAGATTTGATATAACAGCCGGAGTTTCGCAGAGATCTATACTGTGACCACTGTTGTGGAAAATTGTCTATGACAACGTTTTAAAACTAAACTTGCCGAGAACAATCCAAGCGTTAACCTTCACTGATGACTTGGCCATTGTTATTATGAATCGAAACGCCGATCAACTCCACGTAGATGCTTCCTACGCAATTGGCTTTCAATCAATGGTTTGTGCCTTGCGGCAAACAAAACAGAAGCAGCTTGGTAAAGCAGAAGGACCGGAAGGGATAGACTTATCGAAATTGAGGTCAACGGGCATAAAGTACCGATTAGACAAGAAATAAAATATCTAGGTGTCTTACTTGAAGCTAACTTCAGATGCACCCGACAAGTAGTGGGCAGCGACCAATAAAGCGAAGGCAGTGTAAACCTCAATTAGCAGACTTATGTCATGTATTGGAGGACCAGACGAAGGGGCAAGAAGGTTCTTAACCTCGGTGGTGTACTCAACTTTGTTATAGGTAGCACCTGCGTGGGCAGCGTGGTTGGAAGCTCAAAGAAGCAAATACCTATTAAGAAGGGAACTAGGACGGTGGCGCTCAGAAACATACGCGGATATCGGACAGTGTCTACTGATGTGGCGGAGGTTATAACAGCTCTTATCCTTGTAGACGTCTTCGTTAAAGAAGCAAATCGGCATACGACACAAAGCGCAACGTCACGGGGGCCCCATGTAACGCACTGAGGTAAGCCTCCTTAATTGAATGACAGAGTAGATGGGGCAAGTCTACATCAGGACACTGGACGCATCGGCCGGTGAAGGATCTAGAACGCTGGGTCACAAGGAACCACGGCGAAACCACATATTGGCTAATGCAGCTCTTGACGAGACACGAGAGCTTCAATTCTTATTTGTACCGCATTGGTAAACGCTCGAGAAGTACATGTGACTATTACATCTCACAAGAGGACAATGTCGAGCATGTGCTTTTAGTCTGCCCCAGATGGGCTAACGAAAGAGCCGAGTTGGAGCAAGCAGTGACCCACAACATCAACGCCAACTTGCTGATTGGCGAAATGATAGCAGATTGCGAAATTTGGACAGCGGTTTCTAACTTTGTGAAGTGTGTCTTGCAGAGGAAACAGTTAACACAGACTGATATCAGACATGCAAACATATGCTCAAACTCGACTGGGAAAATATAAATTGACCAAGCAGATACAATCGGATAAAAAACTGCGGAAACAACATGTTTTCCAGCCTTCGAGAGGTCATGCACATTATGTTCGCTTCCAGGAGGTTGGTAGAAACAAGGAGAAAAGGGTTTAGTGGGTATTGACTTTTGAAGACGAGTCCCACACTACCCCATACAATGCATGAACCAGTATGAGGTTTAGGGGCGTGCGTGAAGAGCATTCCTAAACCTCATAAAAAAAGTTATTTAGGGTCATATCTTTGGAACCATAAAAGTTGGGCTTTTTATGTGTTATATCATTTTAAAGAGAATCTTATGGGTTATGAAAATGTGTAGAAATATTTATTTATTGTGAACATTTTTATTGTTCAAAATCCGATATATTTAAGGTAGGACAAGTTTTTTCAAGGTCAAATTTCTCCGATGTTTGAACTTTCAATAAAAGAAATGTAAAAAATATTTCAGGCACAGTTTTTAAGAAAATAGACCGCAAAATTTGCAAAATAAAGAACACTCTGTATGTATGTTAAATTGTAATCTTAGAAAAAATCTTGGAGCAGACTGGATCAATGTGTTTATGTAGCAGCAGTGGTCGTGGTTCGGATTCGTTAAGGATATTTCTCGAATCGTGAAGAGGGAGGTTAATTAATGTCTACATACAACTATTAGTTCATGCAAAAATCAAACACTGTGCTGAGTTTTAAGAACGTGAGTTTACTAATAATTTGAACTAACAAGAATTATAAAGTAACAAATTTACACTATAAAAATATATGATTTAATTGAATTTAACTGATTGAGAACAGTAAATTGTGAATTTCTTTTCGGCAGAGTCCGGGAAACTTAAGTTAGTTTCGTGTCGACTGAACTGGAGCGCAGGTTACAATCGCGAGCGAAAATTACCCTTTGGCTCTGGTAATTCAATAAGAGCAAAGAAAAACAGATGCAATTGTAAACTTTCAATTGAAAAACGTTCAAACTTCTTATAGAGTGAAAACCAAGTTAATACGAAGAAAGCTTGAACGAGAGTGGTTTATGCGGATTCTTAAGTGACCATATTCGTTGAAAAACATGGAATGTCGGTACCAGGCCTAATTTGAGTTATTAGCTAAATACAAGCGGGTGGTTTATTACCCATTCAAATGCGTTTGCGGATACACTCAATTTTGATTGCTTTCTCACGCTATAAATAAGCTTTCGTCACGTTTGAAAGGCATCAATAGACTGTTTTATACGAATGGTTTTATTACTGGCAAAATGTACATTGGAACATCAATAACGAAATATATTTCAATTTCGCTTTATTTATTTAAACCCTAATTGCTTAAAACATATTCAACGAGCTTAATTATTTTGTTCAACGGTAAATTTTTCCTTATGGCCCCCTCTTAGAATTACGTATAAACGGATTGCAGTGATATGTAACATGTGAAATAGAAAAATTTTCAAAACATGAATCCTATATCTTTCATACGTATTACATAAGGTACTTGGTATATAAAAAATAAAAATGTAACACAAGACTATAATATGTACACGAAAGACAACTGCACCTGATGAAAAATATAAACATCTTTAGGTTAGTGTACAAATAAGTTATGTTAAGATTTGTTCGAATTTTAAAAATTAGAAAATATTTCATGATTAACTTGGGCAATTGAAATGCTATTTAAAAATTAAATTTTGATGTTTCAAATTTCATCAAAAACCCAGAGATAGAAACATTAGTTTATTTACTTAATTGTTATTATTGATTGACTGTGGGCTTTGTTACTCTAAGATATAGTTACTCTAAGTTACTCTAAGATAACGCTAGTGCTAGAATTAACATATTCATTAAAATTATTTTCAATTAACCCCTACATCATTATGTCAGACAAAACACATGAAATCAAATGTCTCAGTGGTTCAGCAAAAAGAAAACTTAAGCAACAGAAGAGTGAAAACCTTAAAAAGTTGTGTAAAATATCTAGTTTTTTTTAAATCTAAAGCTAGTGAAATTATTTCCAGTTTAGATGAAGAAAAGCATTACCAATTAGTAGAGAGTGCCAATTTTGATGACAATGATAGAAATATTAATAAAATCAGTGCAAAATGATAATGCCGAAAACTTATTACTTCCGTCTTGTTCAAATGTATTTGATAAAGCTAATTTTAAAAATCTATTAACTAGTGATGATATCTCGCACAACGAAAATTAAGTAGAAACAATATAAATTTAATTAAAGTTGATAACCGCATTAAAATTGTAAAAGCGAATGAATTGAGAAAACGCAAGGAACCTTATGTAAGTCGTTTCTAGTAAGCAATATTATTAGACACTTCTTAGTTATTTATCTTTAATATGTTTGGAATGCCAAATCAGGGGAATAGTTTGAAGATTTATCGGAGAGGCAAAGTGGGTTAGAGAATATAAATTATCTATCAAATTTGCAGCTGCAAGGCGAGCATTCAAGATTCAATATTCAGTAATTCAGTATATAGTTGAAGCTCAGTAATTGAGTAGTTATAGATAGTTCAGTGTGCGACGCTAAAATGTCGTCCGAAGTTGTAAACACCAAAATGTAAGTTCACAATATTTATTACTTTCATATTATGTCTTAGAGGTTGATTCTAATTGTTCATGTATTAATTTTAAGAGGATTATTTAACTTAACTAAAAATAAGAAACCATCTTTATTAAAGGATGGTTTCTTATTTTCAGCAACTTATTGGTCATCGAGATACTCGTCATTGCATGCCCAGAAATATAATTTTACAAATGTGATGAAGACTTTAACACAAATAATTCTGCTGACCAAAAACAAAGAAGAAATGTTAAGAACAAAAGCATTTAGACAAAAATTTCAAAGATTTGAAAATGTATTTCTTCTCGTATTTCTCTCAAGTATTTTGCAGTCTATGGATACTGCCTGAAAATTATTACAATCAAAAAATGTTGATTTGTCGGAAGCCGATCAGTTGCTAAACAATGTTTTGGAAAGTCAGCAGCCATTAAGGAAAGAGTTTAGTTTCTTTAAATAAAGTGCAATAAACTTGGCATTAATATGGGGCATAGAACCTAAATTTCAAAACATGCGCAGGAATAAAGTCAATCGATTATCTGGGGAGCTATGCGAAGATCACAGGATTTTGAATGCTGAACATCGTTTTGAAATTGAAGTTTTCAATGTTACGTTTGATACAGCAGTAATGGAACTTCAGAGACGTTTGAAAGTTTAAATGAGATCGCTGGTATATTTGCTGAACTGCAGCCTACAATTCTACAAACAGCAACTGATGAAGAATTGAACGAAGTAGCAGAACGGCTGCAGATTGGATATCAATCTGATTTAATACCTTCCTTTAGTGCTCAACTCCTATCCTTCAGGGCTAGTTTGCGACCACAAATAGCTAAATTGTCTTCAATAAGAAAGGTAGCTTAATTGTTAATTATTTAAAATTATTCTCTCATTTCGGCTTTCCCGGATATTTATATTTCACTTTTATTATTTTTAACCATGCCAGTAAGTGTGGCAACATCGGAACGATCATTCTCAAAATTAAAATTAATAAAAAATTATTTATGAAGCACAATGACTGAAGAAAGACTCTAGGGACTCGCCATTTTATCAATTGAAAACCAGAGAGCACGTGAATTATATATCATAGATATTGTTAGAAAATTTTCAGAAATGAAATGTAAAAAAGTTATAATTTAATTGCATGTGTTTTCTAATAATATTATAGAGGGCAGTTCATTTATGTTCTTTCTTTACTAACCATGTGTTTCCAATTATTCCGGACAATCAAACTCAAACCCCCCCCACCACCTCCCCTCCCCCTCATCAGTTCTCTAGGATCGTAAGTTGTATCTCTTTTAGTGTTAAAAAAGGAATCACTACCCCCCCCCCCCCCCCCCCCCCCCCCAAATCTTTTACCAATTTTAGGAAGTTTAATTTTTTTTAGTCTAAAAAAAGGCAACCCCCCCCCCCCCCCCTCGAAATCGTTAGTCTTTGAACCAAAGCAAGCAAAGCATTTTAGTCTTTTTACCAAAAAAAAAAAAAAACAACGGCAAACAGCAAACAGAGGGGGGCCTCCCCCGAAAAATATTTCTGGATACGCCAGTGACGACTTGCAACAATTACAATAAAATATTACTTAATGGCTGATTTACTTATTAGAAAAAAAATATATACGTAAGAGAATCGAAATTCAGAGGATGTGAGGCTTATTTATATATCTAGGTTCGATACATATACTGATTATAATCTTTATAATTGGTTTATTGTTTACATTTATACTGCATTTAATAATAGACTAACTAACCAGAACATAATCAGCTATTTATATTAGAAACTTAAGTTTGACCAAAACCAGAAGCCAATAATAATATAAATTTCTTGAAATAGAATTAAGATACCTGGCGTTGTAGTTGTTGTTGATGAAGTTGTTGGTGGCGTTGTCGTTATAAGCTGACATCTAAAATGCAAATAAAAAATATTGCTAGAAGAAAACGAGTAGTTAGGTAAAAGATTGAAAAATTAAAAGTCAAGATAATTATAATTACATGGCCGAGTAAAGGTTTTTTTTAAACTTTATTTCAGAATTCTAATAAAATTTCAAAAATCCAATTTGTTTGAATTTAATTTAATACTTAAAGTTATCAATGGAAATATAACTCAAGGTTTAGTTATTTCCAAATCAATTTAAAAACGTAATACTTTTAAAAATATTTCATCATCCAAACGAAGCCGCTTAGACTTACTTAAAATATAATATCCTCGCGAACTAGCTTACATGTTGACTACAAAATAAATTGTATAAAATAATATATATCGCGATATATTGGCTACTTGATGCAGCTGTGCAATTAAAATAAAGAAGACCTCATCTTCTAGAAAAGTCTCGAAGTTCTTATTATATGCTTTCAGCATGTAAATCATATTCGAGAAAAAATGTACATGTGTATAAGTAAAATATATATGTGAGCTAAAATACAAAATAGTGTCTATGTATGAGGAAAACACTGTTGTTACGACGCGCTTCTTATTAATATGCAACATGGATAGATAAACAAAATTTAGGGGGAAACATGCATTTCAATTGTGAAAAATTAAACTCAATAGGATATGATTATTAATTTTGTTCTTCCATGTACTAAATGACAGCTAGAAGTGGATAGCATTTATTTTCGCGTTAATCCTAAAATTTTATTTTAACGCAGTTGTCAAGACATTTTTTGCTCGGTTCCACTTGTCTTGCTTGATAATTGGTATTTACAACGATTTCTGTTCTTTAAGATTATATTCTCAGTTGTTTGTGAGTTGTTGGGAAGATTTGTGACAGACTCCCACTCGCGACGCTGCTAAAGGGAGCCTTAGTGACCGTCACGGATGGCGCAATCAAATATCTTATTAATTATAGAATATAAGAGCCGTTGGAAATATGAAACCTCGGACGCCAGGTCAGTTTAACGTGAGACCGCATACTGCAACCTGATCGTGTTGTTCCTCTGGTCCTCAGTGGCTTACTGACGGCGCGGGTAGCTTCGAGTCTTATGAGTAATCTAGTAATTCTCGTTCTTGTGGGCAGCTAAAATAAACTTACTGCTAATTAGTTAAATAGCATTTACGATTTAGCAAAATACGTCTATTGGTCTTCTAGAAAATTTAAATAGAGAAAGAAATATAAAAACAATGAAAATTCAATAATCAAATGTTAAATTAAATATTTATGATTCTATTATGAACAAAACAAAAGCAGTGCAACTAAAACAGTACATATGCATAATAACAATTACAAAACAAAATAAAAACGGTGTGATGATGATAATAATAACAAAACAGTGAAAATACGGAAAGAATGTACAAACAGTTAACAGCTGCAAGGGGATGGCGGGGATATATCTTAATATCATGGTACAGACGGTGGGTATGATGAATAAATATAAAGGAGGAATCCTAGGAGTTCACTAGCAAACCCTACGGTTATGCGTAGTAGCCACGAGAGCTTGAGTGACTAAGATCAGTTACGATTATGCGTACATGTGATCTTAGTCACTCTAGTGGTAAGGAGATAGTATGAAGGTGTGGTAGTACAATAAACAAAGCTATTCAACATACATGCAATTCAGTCAAGCAGAATATGGTATAGAAAATTGATCACCAAATTGTTTCACCAAATTGTGACATTTTATTTCCCAACACCGTTTCCCCTGATTACAGTGCTCTCACAGCGATTTACACATAACGGTAAGCGAATGCGTATATCCATCAATATTACTCCAGTCCCCTCTCGACGGCATTCGTACGTTACAGTAGAACGCAGCAGTCTATGCAGTAGCGATAACCAGCTACACATATTTTTTGGTTCTTGATGCGGCCTCCACAGAAAACAGTGAAGTGAATTTACGCAGCTCGCATATACACGGAAAACGTACGTACATATTATTCATAGACAGTGTACATAGGTAACACATACACATACATAATACGGCAATAACAAAGCAAGTGACAACCATATCTCTCTCTGCTGCATACAATTAGATAGGTGACCAAATTATCCTTACCTATATACGCACATATGCTTTATAATACGTCCATACGTAATAGTGTTAACGGTATAGAAAATAGGTTTCATCAAATAACAGCAGCACCAGAAAGTAATATTTGAGTACATATTCAATCTTTTTTAAAACGGATTGGATAAATATTATTTACTATAAATACGTTTAAATTTAATAACTGGCTTTGTTCCAGTGCGGTATTTTTACATAATTGATTTATTTAATCTATTTCATTTATGTCTCGTAACATGCTTTGTTACAGATTTTATTTTATTTTATTTTATTCTAAACAAACACATTTAGTTATATTAAATTATGGGCGTTACGTTGGGTATTAAAATTATTCTGTAAAAAAACGAATGAAAGAATTGGGAACTAAATATAAATTGATTTGCTATAATTATTCTTCGGCCCTGAGTGTGGTTATGAACGAAACATCTCTTACGGCTCGTCATTGTTTAGATGTATTGATGTTGATGTTAGTTTGGATATCTGGTCAAAACGTCTGTTTGAGGTTGAAGATTATGAGGATATCGTCCAATCATTCAGTTGGATCGAAGACATGAAATACGTTGTTACGTGCTGGGAGTAAATATGTAGAATTTTAATCGGTGTCGTCAAACAAGCGGCGATGATGGTCTTCACGAGTCACTGGAGTCATCTTTTTCCCGGAGTTGGAGATAACGGAACGTCGCCTAAAGCTGTTGGAGGGATCGGCAATCTGGGTGTTGGAGACGAATCTTCTGGTTGGCTTGGTGGTGAATTGGTTCAGGTAGATTTACCATAAAGCGCGGGATCCACGGGCGCCGTCGTTTGAGGGATTCTCTGACAACTTCTTTTGATGGGACCCACCTCTTGTTTGCATTGAAGAAACGGTTAAAATACTTAGCTCTTAATTTCTTTTCTTGATTGTTGACTATCTGATGATGATCTATACCAGTGTTTCTTAACCTTTTAATGACCACGGCCCCCTTAAATTCTTAAAAAAATTTCACGGTCCCCTTAAATTCTTAAAATGTTTTCACGGTCCCCTTAAATTCTTAAAATGTTTTCACACCCTTTAAATCGCGGCCTCTCTCACCTTCCTGAAATACATTTATAGAATATATTTCTAAATATGGTTTGGAGAAATAGATTATATTTGCTACACAAATGCCTGATATACAAATGCGGTACTTTGAGCAAATCGCTCTTAAAGGCGCAACATTTACTCGGTGGTCAAAAAGATTAGTCTGATCAGGTAATTACAAATTGTGGCTTCAAGATTTGCAATATGTGCGTGCTGGCAATAATGGAGAGACCAGTTCAAAATTTCGTCTCCTCGATATTAGACTGTGTTGGTCTTTTATATTCAAAGTTTAGCGGAGAGACGCATTTCTTGTGTATCGTGTGCATGGTGAGGATTTACGTGAACAAATTGAATTGAAACGCCTTTTTACTAAAATTTTCAGAAAACGTAGAATTGAAACCAATAAAAGATGACTGTTAGGACTTTTGAAATAATAAAGGCGAAAACCATAACGGCTTGCTGCAGAAAATTTTCCAAATTTTAAATCAAAAAATTTGGTCATGTATTAATCACCTTAAAGGCCATTTTTAAGACGAAAAATTCTCCGAACACAAAAACTCTCAAAGCCTGCTAACAAAATTAGTTAGGGTGAAGAAGGAAAGAGTTTGGATATTATGAGAAAGATAATGAAAGAAATAATTAAGAAGAGGTAAGGGAAAGGGGTGGAAAAAAGGGGGGTAAGTGGGTGGGGACTGGAGAAGGACGGAAAGGAATGGGGAGCTTAGAGGGGGGATCGATAATGTGATAGTAGTCTTCCCTTCTTCCTTGAAGAAGATTAAGAATAAATTTATTTGTTTATGTTATGTATTATTATTTCTTTATTACCTGTAATTTTTTATTTGATGTATGCCAATAAAGGTCTTATCTATCTACCTAATCTATATTGAAATTTGAGGTTTCCGCAAGTGTAATCGGATAGTAGTTGTTTGTCTTCAGGGTTATATCTCGCGTGATAGGCATTTCAGTTTGCCTATCACGCGAGATATAACTCTGAGGAC